>JAQJVL010000102.1:1898404-1913404 GCA_035578905.1 Stictocephala bisonia | reverse complement strand
AAAAATTTAAAAAAATTTTTTAAATTTTTGGTTTAAAAAAAATTTAAAATTTTTTTAAAATTTGGAAAAAAGGGGGAAAAAAATTTTTAAAAAATTTTTTTTTTTGGGGGGGGGTTTTTTTTTGGGTAAAAAACCCAAAACGGGGGAAAAAAAATTTAAATTTTTTTTAAAAAAATTTTTAAAAATTTTTGGGGGGGGTTTAACCCAAATTAAAAAAATTTTTTTTGGTGGGGCGGAAAAAAAAAAATTTAAATTTTTTTTTTTTTGGGGGGGGGAAAAATTAAAAAAAAAAATTTTTTTTTGGTTAAGGCAAAAAAAATTTTTTTTTAAATTTTTTTAAAAAAACCCTTTAATAAAATTTTTTTTAAAAAACCTTGGAAAAAAAAAAAATTTTTTTTTTCCCCTTTTTGGGAAAATTTTAAATTAAAAAATTTTTAAAATTTTTTGGGTCGGGCCCCAAAAAAAATTTTTTTGTTTTGTTTTTTAAAAGGTTTTTTAAGGTTTTAATATTTTTTTTTTTTAAAAAACCCCAAAATTTCCAAAAAAAAAAAAATTTTTTTTTTTAAAAAACAAATTTTAAAATTTTTTTGGGAAAAATTTTAAATTTTTTTTTTTAAAAAAATTTTTAAAATTTTTAAAAAAAAAAAACCGAAAAAAAATTTTTTTTTTTTTTTGGTTTTAAATTTTTTTTTTTAAAAAAATTTTTTTTGGGGGGGGGGGGGGAAAAAAAAAAACCCTTTTTCCAAAACAAAAAAAAAAAAATTTTTTAAAGGTTTTTAAATTTTTAAAAAAATTTTTTTTTAAAAAAAAATTTTTTAAAAAAAAAAAAAACCCCCTTTTTTTCCTTAACTTTAAAAAATTTTTTTCTTTTTTAAATTTTTTTTCTTTTAAAATTTTTTTTTTAAAAAAAGGGGAAATTTTTTTAAAAAAAAAAAAATTTTTTTTAAATTTTTTAAAAAGGGGAAATTTTTTTTAAATTTTTTTTTTTTTAAAAAAAAGGGTTTTTTTTTTTTTTTTTGGTTTTTTTTTTTTAAAGAAAAAATTTTTTTTTTAAAAAAAAAAAAAATTTTTTTTTTTAAAAGGGTTTTGTTTTTTGGGGAAGGGGGGTTTTTTTTCCCCCCCAAAAAATTTTTTAAAAACTTTTTTTTTAAAAAAAATTTTATTTTTTAAAAAATAAAAATTTTAAAATTTTTTTTTTTTTAAAAAAAATTTTTTTTTTTTTTTTTTTTTTTGGGTTTTTTTAAAATTTTTTTTTTTTTAAAAAAAAAAAAAATTTTTTTAAAATTTTTTTTTTAAAAATTTTTCCCTTTTTCCCCCCTTTTTTTTTTAAATTTTTTTTAAAAACAAAAAAAAATTTTAGAAATTCCAAAATTTTTTTTTTTCCGTTTTTAAAAAAAAACTTTTTTTTTTTTTGGGGGGGCCCCAAAATTTTTTAAAAAAATTTTAAAAAAAAAAAAAATTTTTAAATTTTTTAAAAAAATTTTTTTTTTTAAAATTTAAAAAAAAAAAAAGGGGGGGTTTTTCAGGGGGCTTTTTAAATTAAATTTTTCTTTTTTTTTTTAAAAATTTTTTTTTTTTAAATAAAAAAAAAAAAAAATTTTTAATTTTTTAAAAAAAAAAAATTTTTTTTGGAAATTTTTAAAATTTTTTAAAAAATTTTTTTTTTAAAAAAAAAAAAAATTTTTTTAAAAAAAGGGGGGGAAAAAAAAATTTTTTTAAAATTTTTGAAAAAAATTTAAAAAAAAATTTTTTTTTTAAAAAAAAAAAAAAAAATTTTTTTTTTTTTAAAAAAAAAAAAAGGGGGGGGGTTTTTTTGGGTTTTTTTTTTAAAAAAAAAAAAAAAAAAAAAATTTTTTTTTTGGGGGTTTTGGGGAAAAATTTTTTTTTGGGTTTTTTTTTAAAAAAAAATTTTTTCCCCCCCCGGGGGGAAAACCCCCCCCCCCCTTTTTTTATTTCCCCCCTTTTCCGGTTGATTTTGGCATTTTTTGGGGGAAAAGGGGGTTTTTTTTGGGGGGTTTTTTTTCCCCCCCTTTATTTCCCCCCCTTTTTTAATTTAACTTTATTTTTAAAAAAAAGGGGGTTTTTTAAAAAAAAACCCCCTTTTTTTTAAAATTTTTTTTAAAAAAAAAAAAAAATTTTTTTAAAAAAAAAATTTTAAAAAAAGGGTTTTTTTTTTGGTTTAAATAAAAACCAAGGGAAAATTTTTTTAAATTAAAACCCCCCAAAAAAAAAAAAATTTTTTTAAAAAAAATTTTTTTTAAATAATTTAAAAAGGGGAAAAAAGGGAAAAATTTTTTTTAAAAAATTTTTTAAAAAAAATTTGGTTTTAAAATTTAATTTTGGGGGAATTGTAAAAAAAAATTTAAAAATTTTTTGGGCTTTTTTAAAATTTTTTTTTTAAAAAAAAAAAAAAAAAATTTTTTTAAACCCTTAAAAAAAAAAAATTTTTTTGAAAAACAAAAGGGAAAATTTAACCTGAAATTGGAAAAATTTTTTTGGGGGGGGGAAAAAAAAAAAAAAAACCCCAAAAAATTAAAAATTTTTGGGAAAAAACCCCCAAAACCAAAAAATTTTTTTGGGGGGAAAACCCCAAAAAAAAAATTTTTGGCCAAAAAAAAATTTTTAAAAAATTTTAAAATTGGGGCCCCCAAATTTAAAAAAAACCCCAAAAAATTAAACCCTTAAAAAATTTTTCCCATTTTTTTTTCCCCCAAAAATTAAAAAAAAAAAAAAAAGGGTTTTTTTTAAATTTAACCAAAAAAAAAAAAAGGGGAAAAAGGTTTTTTTCTTTTTGGGGAAAAATTTTTTGGGGGGAAAAATTTTTTCCCGGGGGGTTTTTTTCCCCCCAAAACAAGCAAAAAAACCCCCCCAAAAAAACCCCTTTTTTTCCAAAAACCCCAAAAAAAAACCCAAAAAAATTTTAAGGGAAAAAAAAATTTTCCCCCTTTTTTTTTTTTTTTTTCCAAAAATTTTTTTTAAAATTTTTAAATGGTTTTTAAAAAAAAATTTTTTAAAAAAAAAAAATTTTAAAAAAAAATTTTTTTTTTTTGGGAAAATTGGAAAAAAAAAATTTTTTTTTTTGGGAAAAATTTCCCCCCCCCCTTTTTTTTTAAAACAAAAAAAAAATTTTTTAAATTAAAAAAAGGTTTTTTTGCAATTTTTTTTTAAAAAAAATTTTTTTTAAAAAAGTTTTTTTTTAAAAAAAAAAATTTGGGGGGAAAAGGAAAAATTTAATTTTTTTTTTTTTGGGGGGGGAAAAAAATTTTTTTTTTTTTTTTGGGTTAAAAAAAACTTTTTTTTTTTTTTAAAATTTTAAAAAAAAAAAATTTTTTTTAAAAAGGGAATTTTTTTTTTTTAAAAAGGTTTTTTTTTTAAAAAAGGGGTTTTGGTTTTTATTTTTTTTAAAAAATTTTGGGGGTTTTTTTGGGGTTTTTTTTTAAGTTTTTGAATTTTTTTTTTTTTAAAAAAATTTTTAAAAAAAAAATTTTTTTTTTAAAGGGGGGGGTTTTTTTAAAAAAAAAAAATTTTTTTTTTTTGGAAAAATTTTTTTTTTTTTTATTTTTTTTTTAAAATTTTTTCAAAGTTTAAAATTTTAAAAAGGTTAAAAAAAAATTTTTTAAAATTTTTTAAAAAAAAATTTCCAATTTTTTTAAATTTTTTTTTAAAATTTTTAAAATTTTTTTTAATTTTTTTTTCTTTTTTTTTTTTTTTAATTTGGGGTTCCTCCTTTTCCCCAAAAAAAATTTTAATTGGGGGGAAAAGATTATTTATTTTGAAACATTCTTAAAATGTAAATTTGGGGCAACTCTTTAAAAAACTGTAAAAACAGTAGTGCAGTTTTCACTAGATTTTTTTCCCGGTTTTTACATTTTTTTTGATATTTTTCATAACCTAATAAAAAAAAAAATTTTTATGGGAAACAGGGCCACAGAAAAAAAAACCCCCTTTTTGTACCAAAAAAAAAAGGGTTTCACTTCTAACTTGCAAAATAAAAAAAAAAACAAGTAATGTTCCCTTTTTTTTAAACTGTTAAATTTTAAATTTTTAAAAAAAAATTGCGTTGGTTAGCAAAATTTTTTAAATTTTAGGGAATGGTAAAAAAAATCAAAAAATTGGGGGGCAAAAAAAAAAAACATTTGGGTTTTAAACCCTTTTTGGGAAAAAACAAACCCAACCCAAAAGCAAAAACGCTTGGAAATTTTAAATTTCTATTGGTTAAAAAACTCGTGTCTCCTTTGGAAAAAATTTTAAAGCCCTTTTTCCTTCGATTGTCAATGACAAAAGTACCTTTTTTGAAAAACCAATTTTCACTTCAGGGGTTTTTACCGCCCCACAAAATTTTTTTTCAAAACCCTTAAAAACCAAACAATTTTAAAAAAACCCATAAAAACCCATTTTAAATCCAAAATAATTAAGGGGTTTTTTGAAATTTCCAAAAAATTTTAAAAACGAAATTTTATATAGCATATTGTACCCCCTAACTTATTGTGTAAATATGTGTCTGCTTGAAGGATATTTTCCTGTAGAACTTAAGTTGTCCAAAGTTGTGCCAGTCTACAAAAGAGGAGAGAAAAACTCTCCTTCTAGCTTTAGGCCTATTTCTATTGTACCAGTTTTGCAAAAATATTAGAGTCAATCATTTACACTCAGCTGTCTGAATATTTTGAACAAAATTGTTTATTGAGCAATTCACAATTTGGGTTTAGAAAGAAATTTTCAACGGTAGATGCTATTGATTCTCTGGTAAAAGTGGTTTTACAAGTATTTGAAAGCAAGGGCTTTGCTCAGGCTACCTTCTGTGATTTGAGTAAAGCCTTTGACTGTGTCGAACATGATATACTTTTAGAGAAAATGCGTCTCTATGGTGTCGAAGACGGAGGTCTAAATCTTTTAAAATCTTATTTACAATCCCATAGACAAATTGTACGTGTAGTAAAGGAAAAATCTAGTGTTTCATATGTTAAAGTAGGGGTCCCTCAAGGATCTGTACTTGGTCCGTTTTTATTCCTTGTTATGATAAATGATCTACCGTCTCATATTAAAACTCACTCAGTATTATATGCAGATGACAAAACTTTTCTCAATCATAGTAGTAACTTTGAAAACCTAAAAAACTTAGTTGACTGCACAATATCCCATGTAACTATTTGGTTCAAGGCCAATGGTTTCCTATTGAATGAAAGAAAACACAGAAAGTAATTTTTAGTCTGAGAGATAGACTACCTTCTGATGATTCTGTTACTGTGAAATTTTTAAGTGTTTTTATTGACAATAAGCTTAGCTGGGAACCACACATAAATTATATCAGTGGTAAATTGTCCCGAGTAATCAATTTATTGAGGAATCTTAAAAACTGTGTGCCAGTCAATTAAGTTAGATCATCTTATTTTTCATTTTTTCAGCGTATACTTTTGTATGGTTTATTATTGTGGGGTAATTGTAGCCATGTTAATGATATTTTACTACTACAAAAAAGTGCAATTAGATTAATCACTGGTTCCCCAGACAGAATACATTGCAAGCCTTTATTTATACAATGTAAAATTTTGACAGTCATCAACTTGTATATATAAGTTACACAGTATTAATACACATTAAAAAGAAATTGCCTGATATCCTAAAAAGGGAGAACATTCATTCGTATAATACAAGAAATAATAAGAATCTTTACATAAGATTCCATCGATTATCTAAATCACTCAATAGTTATGAAATAATTGGATTGAAGTTGTTCAACGGACTCCCTGTGTCTTTACAAGATACTGAGGTTTCTGTTGGGAACTTTAGGTCAATGCTGTATGACTGGTTGCTACTCCACCCATATTATGATCTCGATGCATTTTTTTAAAGTAACATTGTTTAGTGATTATTTAATTAATTATAGTTGTTATGGTATTTATTTTAGTAATTATGATTATTACATAGTTTTGATTTGCAAACTATGTACTTATTTTGTTTATTTGTATGTTATTTATAGATTAAGAACCTGATGTTGTCTATTGTTATAAATTGCTTAACGACAGTAGAATATTATTTATTTTATTTATTTATTTAGAGAAGTAACAATAACAATCAGCGTGGACTCATGCGAAAGTGCTATAGTGCGCATGTCCGTTTTCGTGCGCATGTATGTTTTATTCGTTTGATATTCGTTGTAGCACTACTTAGTGCAGCTCTACTGTGCATGACACTCACCTAACCCTTCCCATACCAATGTGCTACCATTCCTCTGTGTAGATACTGAGTAAAGGCAATCTTCTCGTCAATGCCGTCACATCGACTCATGTTTTATTCGTTTGATATTCGTTGTAGCACTACTTAGTGCAGATCTACTGTGCATGACACTCACCTAACCCTTCCCAATACCAATGTGCTGCCATTCCTCTGTGTAGATACTGAGTAAAGGCAATCTTCTCGTCAATGCCGTCACATCGACTAATGTTTTATTCGTTTGATATTCGTTGTAGCACTACTTAGTGCAGATCTACTGTGCATGACAATCACCTAACCCTTCCCAATACCAATGTGCTGCCATTCCTCTGTGTAGATACTGAGTAAAGGCAATCTTCTCGTCAATGCCGTCACATCGACTAATGTTTTATTCGTTTGATATTCGTTGTAGCACTACTTAGTGCAGATCTACTGTGCATGACACTCACCTAACCCTTCCCAATACCAATGTGCTGCCATTCCTCTGTGTAGATACTGAGTAAAGGCAATCTTCTCGTCAATGCCGTCACATCGACTAATGTTTTATTCGTTTGATATTCGTTGTAGCACTACTTAGTGCAGATCTACTGTGCATGACACTCACCTAACCCTTCCCAATACCAATGTGCTGCGATTCCTCTGTGTAGATACTGAATAAAGGCAATCTCCTCGTCAATGCCGTCACATCGACTAATGTTTTATTCGTTTGATATTCGTTGTAGCACTACTTAGTGCAGATCTACTGTGCATGACACTCACCTAACCCTTCCCAATACCAATGTGCTGCCATTCCTCTGTGTAGATACTGAATAAAGGCAATCTCCTCGTCAATGCCATCACATCGACTAATGTTTTATTCGTTTGATATTCGTTGTAGCACTACTTAGTGCAGATCTACTGTGCATGACACTCACCTAACCCTTCCCAATACCAATGTGCTGCCATTCCTCTGTGTAGATACTGAGTAAAGGCAATCTTCTCGTCAATGCCGTCACATCGACTAATGTTTTATTCGTTTGATATTCGTTGTAGCACTACTTAGTGCAGATCTACTGTGCATGACACTCACCTAACCCTTCCCAATACCAATGTGCTGCCATTCCTCTGTGTAGATACTGAGTAAAGGCAATCTTCTCGTCAATGCCGTCACATCGACTAATGTTTTATTCGTTTGATATTCGTTGTAGCACTACTTAGTGCAGATCTACTGTGCATGACACTCACCTAACCCTTCCCAATACCAATGTGCTGCGATTCCTCTGTGTAGATACTGAATAAAGGCAATCTCCTCGTCAATGCCGTCACATCGACTCATGTTTTATTCGTTTGATATTCGTTGTAGCACTACTTAGTGCAGATCTACTGTGCATGACACTCACCTAACCCTTCCCAATACCAATGTGCTGCCATTCCTCTGTGTAGATACTGAGTAAAGGCAATCTCCTCGTCAATGCCGTCACATCGACTAATGTTTTATTCGTTTGATATTCGTTGTAGCACTACTTAGTGCAGATCTACTGTGCATGACACTCACCTAACCCTTCCCAATACCAATGTGCTGCCATTCCTCTGTGTAGATACTGAGTAAAGGCAATCTCCTCGTCAATGCCGTCACATCGACTAATGTTTTATTCGTTTGATATTCGTTGTAGCACTATTTAGTGCAGATCTACTGTGCATGACACTCACCTAACCCTTCCCAATACCAATGTGCTGCCATTCCTCTGTGCAGATACTGAATAAAGGCAATCTCCTCGTCAATGCCATCACATCGAAACATGTTTTATTCAACAGTCTATAATAAATTACTCTGTTTCTTTATCTAATGCTGACACAATCGATTTGATTTCCTTACAAATGGTCGGTAAATATGGAACTTAAATTTGCGTGAATGATTTACCTAAAAAATTATATGTTTCTATACAGCACGTATTTCCACGTTAAACATGTTTTGGACTTATTTAGTTAAAATTCAATGAAATATGGAAGACCGTTGGCAATGCTACTCTACATTGAGTATGATTATTGGAGCACTGAATTACTATAGTAGGTATTAAGTTTGTTTACGTTTTTCGATTCGTTTTATTATGAATATATCCTCTTCAGGTTCTTTGTACACTATAGTGTACATCAACTTTTTACTCTGTGAAGATTGGAATATACATAATACCATAAATAAATTAAAAATTTATTAAAATATGATCACTTACACATTTCTTGACAACATTTGGCAAGTTTTATAATTTTTTTCCCCTTATTGATTATGTTATCAAATGTACACTATACTGTACATATCCACTAAATATATAAGAACAACAGAGAAAATAAGTTAGGCCAAATACATATCATGAGGAATTAAATATGAACTTATTATTATTATTTTTGTTGTTGTGAAAATTGAAGATACAATTTCTGTTTCTAGTAAAAGAAAGATGGACTTGACATTTTTAGCAAAACCAATGTGATCGGAATTTCCCACAACACGATTTTTTACATGTCGTTGGTTCCGCCTTGTCGTCATGTTTCTGAAGATGATCAACAGAATCATATTTCACGTCATTGATAGGTCGAAATTCATTACAGCCTCTTCGTACTCTTGTATTGTCGTCATTTTGGTCAAGTGATGATGGTCTACCTCTTTCTTTAGTAGCAATAGTCTTTCCAGCAGATACATTAGCCAAGTGCAAACGAAAAGCGAATGTCTTCTTTTTGCAATGTTCAAAATTTCACAGTCCCTTTTGTACTCAATCCATGAGTTAATAACTGCCATATCAATACAATGGAATATCATTTTCAATGTCCATTTGCGTGATCTGACATTAATTCTGTAATAACTGATGAGTCTGTTGAACAGGTCAACACCACCCATCGGAATATCTACTTTACATTTTTGAACAGCATCCCATCTTTTTACAGTATCACATTCACCGATGGACAAAAAGTTGCCACTTACACATAGCATCTCCATCTCTACTTACACACTCTTCAACATATCCCCTTTCATGTTTAGCCATTTCCTTATTGTCTGGAAAGAGGGGGGGGGGTTAAAAATCCTGTTTACTCTTGCAGTACCAGACGAAAAAATATTCCTACTCTTTAATATTTGCAATTATTTGTAAGAAGTAAAGTAATTTTCAATATATAGCTTGTGTCCGGGTTTATTTATTCGGTCACTCAGCTTCAAAATAACAGTTGCACCAATACCAAACTCTTTCATATCTTGGTCGATTTCTGTATTTTTGAAGGCGGTCCATTGCAGTATCTGAGGAAAAAAGAATGATATTAGTACTATAAACGTAATAGTGATTTACAAAAGCTACAAAATAAATCATTGTTAACACATATAACAGATATCAACGTCATGATATTTATAATAGGTGTTTATGCCATGTTCGTTTATAAACAAACATAAGTTGTAACAATGTAAAATAATGTGAAAGCCTACAACAGTTCAGTTGTACAGTATACTGTATATGAAAATGCCAATAAATAAATCTATGTTAGGAATTAGTTATCTGACATGATTTTTACACTCAATGATTAGGAAACATTACATACTTAAATTGTATAAGTATAAATTCATAAAGACTTACCTTTATATTAATTATAGGAACTTCAAACAGCAGTTGACATAACCTCATTGTCTTATTGTTGGAAACAGTAAAGCACATGTGGTTTGGTGGTTTCAAATCTGACCACTAGAGCGCAGCACCATACAGACATGTTACTATGTACACCTTAGTGTACAAAAACACAGCTTTCAGGTTCATTCATACATTTGGAACTTAAAAAAAATATTAATACTTTAATTGAGAAATAATTATAAAACTATTCTAGTGCTATGGAGGTGTTCTTTATGGAGTAGTGTCCTCCAAATATCAACTGAGTTATCATTGTTTGGGATAAAATAATACACCAGTGGTTGAGTTGATTGTTTAAACTATAATGAATTAATCACAATACTAAAACATGTAAAATACTCATCTTCCAATTTTAAAACTAATGCACTAGTATTTTAAAATCAAACCCAATCATTTTGTTTGAATATAAGTTTTATTAATAAATTACCTACAGGCCTGTTCATCAATTGGATTTAAATATTGCAGGCTTATAAATAACTTAATTAAATTACCTGTAAGTAAGTAAATTAAAGTTGATATAAAAATAGTATGAATCTACTAAAAGGACAAATTATACAGCCATCTATTTGATTATTCAAAAACTGTTTATTTAGCCCCTGAACTGTTTTAAGATTATATAAATTAAATTACCTCTGTCAACAGTTCAAATTTGTTCTGATGTGTATAATAATCGTTTCAACACAATTATGCCATCTTCAGATACAATGCCATAAAGGTTTCAATGAACTTTATAATACAAAAATAGTATAAATTGATATTTTAAAAATGACATCTTTCTATATATTTTTAAAATGTCAATTTATACTATTTTTGTTTATATAGTTCATTGAAACCTTTATGGCATTGTATCTGAATATGGTATAATTATGTTGAAACGATTGTCATATACATAACAACAAATTTGAACTGTTGACAGAGGTAATTTATTTTATATAAAATTTGATTATGCTACAAAAACTATATTACAGTATTATTAATTTTTTAGACCTTATTAGTTCGTATATCAGGTGGCTGTGTCTTAAAATACATTCATGAAAATGTCACTCATAAGACTTTTAATTTATGAACAATAAAATTTGTCATTTCAGACAATCCTATGTTATTTTTCACTTTTACGCATTACCCAAAACCATCATATCTTTCATTGATATAAATAACGTTTGTTGGCATATTTTCATAAATATTTGCAAAAAAATATAAAAAAATAAATAAAAACAGCTAACATTTCAATTAGAACATAAATTATTTTATTAATAATCTTCTTAATATTTAACAGTGTAGTTAATTTGTGGACCCTTTTAGTTTATTTTATTGAAATATTTATTTACTAAACATCAATAACGTAATTTTTGTATTAGCTGCTAAAAATGTACGACAGAATTTCAATGACTAAAGTTAATGAAGACTTTCTTTATGTTTTCCTTATGAATGGACTTAAATATGAACCCTAGATCTGCCCATAGTCTATACCTGTTTCTGATTAGCACTATAAGGAGGAGTTTCATACATTTTTGACTGCAAAAAAACTCAAGCATATTCTTTGTTAGAGGTCTAGTGTTATATATTATTACTGTAATGTGAAATTATTCAAAAACATTTTTTAGTGTTTCATTCAAGACAGACAAATATTTTTTAATCTCAAATAATGTTTTTTAATATAAACACTACATTATTAAAACCAATTTCAGAGGGTAGGCTCATAATAACCATGAAAAAAATTACAGTCCCAATTAATCAGAATGATTAGTCATTGTAGTAGATACATCTGTAGTGAAAATGTACATGAAAAATATAAAGGAGGTTTTTATAGTGCTATATGCGCTAGTTTATTATTCTAAGATTTAACAATAGCACAATTGCAACAATGTACTTCATTAAAGATATTACTGAAATATGAATATTTCAATAATGATGAAAATTCTCATCTCTATGTACGGAAATTAAATCACGCAATATTGATGTTAGTGGATATTTTTATGTGTTTAAATAATTAATATGCGCTCTACAGTTGGTAAACTGTTATCACAGAAAGAAGAGTTCATCACTGGCACTTTAAATATTTATGTTACCTATTTATGAATTTAATTGTATATATATATATATATATATATATATATATATATATATATATATATATAATATATATATATATATTCTTATTACTTTAAATTTAAAAACAGGTTCTTATTCATTTTAAATCATTAAATAATCGTTATATGCATTTCAAAATAGTAACTTTTTTAAATTTGGTTCGTATTTTTAAAGGTAAATAAATGAGAATGGCTCAACTCATTCATTAATAGTCAAACCATGAGATCAGATAAAGATTTATTTATTGCTAAAGATATATATATATATATATCAGATAAAGATATATTAGATGTAATATAAGTAGTCCTCAACTAATAACCCAAACACAATATACCAAAACATCAATACATACCATAACAAATATTATCTGAGTTATATTTGAGTATTAAAGTTTTAATAATTCTTTTTTTAAGAAACTAGAATACCATAAAGTAAAACTTTCATTAGTGACGTATTTATAAAAATGAAATATTATTAAAATTAATAGGTTTCAGTGTCAGCTGTAATAATGGTGTACGGGTAAATATGGTTTAAATAATGAAGGGTAGAACTACGCTCACATCACCATTATTGTGTGAAATTCTCCGATACTTCATAAAAGTGTCTTTAATCAATAGTTAATGACAAATGATGGTCACTCTACATCGTCAGAGGATTTGGTTGATAGAGTCCATCAATCCATCAAATAGTGTCATTAATTATATAGTAACAACATTTGCTTTGGGAGTATTACTGTATACGTGGGGCGTATATTAGCTCAGATAGGTTAGCTTAGTTCAGAAATAAAAGGAATATAAAAAATATCAAATACAGTAACTTTTAAAAAATTACTTATTAGTATGGGTTAAAAAATGGATTTAAAACAAAGTTATTAAGTATGGGTAATATTAATTAAATAATTACAACGAATATTAAATTGTAATATTTATATTAAAAAATAAATAACTATTAATTCTTAATATTTTTTTACCCAATGCAATATTTGTTTGCAAAAAATTTTTCATTAAGGTTAAAACTGGCTCTACTTAGTTTATTAGTTTTTTATTGGACAAGTATAAATGCTTGAAAGTTAATTTATTTACATTTGGAAAATATATTTAAGATAATTTTTTAGTTTAAATAGTTTATAATATTATGAAAAAGAATAGTAAAATTGTATAGAGAGTATCATATTATTTTAGAATATTTAGAATCTTTAATGTGGTTAAACCAAACAGTATGAATTTCTATAGCGTCAGTGTGTTTGGGCCTTCTCCACAAATCGATGTGTGAAAAGCTACGTGACATTTTGATCTAACAAAATGGACGAGGTAAATCTTATTTTATTATCCAAAACGAGGTACGTCAGGACGAAACGTTTTTTGCTCCAAAGATTTTTAATTTGGGGGGGGGGTTACAACCACGAGAAATCGATTGGCACCGGTCTGAATCCTGGGAAAAGTCTGATTTCCCCACCCCAGAGGCTCCTTGACGTTCCGTGATATCGACTTTTAGCAGAAAAAAAAATATGGAACCATCATCGACTTCTTGCAGAAAGTGGGGCATCAAATTATAGGTATCTCCTAAATAACATTATGGCGTCACATTTTGGAAGAGACAACATTTGAGGGCCCCAAATAAAAGTTATGCTTAAAACCTCTAAATTGTGTAATTTTAAACTAATAATTAAATTAATACACCCAAGTGGGGTATCAAATTAAAGGCATTCGTGTTTTAATTACTAATATACCATCAGATTTGAGAAAAGACTATGTTTATGGGCTCCACTGGTCCCAAAACCAAAAAACACGGTCATACCTGGTGAGGTCGTAGACCGATCTTTTCATGAGATGACATGCCGAAATCCACAAATGAGAATGTAGCAGAGT
The DNA here is from genome assembly GCA_035578905.1 of Stictocephala bisonia. Lineage (NCBI taxonomy): Eukaryota > Metazoa > Arthropoda > Insecta > Hemiptera > Membracidae > Stictocephala > Stictocephala bisonia. The sequence continues at coordinate 1,899,594 of JAQJVL010000102.1, read as the reverse complement.
GCCTTGGTGAGGCCGGAGGCCGAGTTCCACAGAGAGGCCTGTAGAAGACAGAGCGTCTTGTCGAGTATGTAAGCCGAGCGCTCCCACGAGGCCGCAGGCCGAGTTCCACAAAGAGGCTAAAGGTGAACGCGGAAGACCTCCGAAACGAAATGTATTAATAACCTACAAGGTAGAGCAACAACCAACGATTCTCAGGATCCTTTGGGAGATATGGATGCTACTCTTCAGTTTGCAAAATTCAACTGACTTAAGTTCGGTCTCCCGGTACTTAATTTAAAACGTACAACTTTCATAACTTACAGTTATTAGTATCTTTTAAAAATGCAACACTCACACTATCGATATATACTATTATTACATAGCCTGTAATTATATGAAACAGTTTGCATTAGTGCTACTCAGCCTAAAGTAATTTATCGAATAAATAGTGTATTTATAAAAAGTTGAACTTGATGGAAAATACTTGATGGAAAAATTGATGGAATAGCATTCGTGGAGTCTCCTTGTATCCAACGATGGCATAGAAACACAAATGACTAATCAACCCACAATATTCGGTAGCCATCACGACACTCGTACTGAGGCAGTTACCGTGATCCCTGAAGTACGCTTGTCCTACGACCTCTCTCCTGATAAAGTGTATTTCACTCAGTTATTTTTATAAAAAATTAAGATAAACAAATCACTGTAGTCTGGTGGTAGTTTAAAACTAATCTGGGCTAAATTAAACTTATGACTAATTTATTTTACACAACAAAACCTTGAAAAATATGACAATTTCATATAGCATATAATTCTATTGCTCACCATTTTGTAGTAGTTGGCTATAGACAACTTACAATGTATGAGAGTTTTGAGATAGATAGATAGATAGATAGATAGATAGATAGATAGATAGATAGATAGATAGATAGATAGATAGATAGATAGATAGATAGATAGATAGATAGATAGATAGATAGATAGATAGATAGATAGATAGATAGATAGATAGATAGATAGATAGATAGATAGATAGATAGATAGATAGATAGATAGATAGATAGATAGATAGATAGATAGATAGATAGATAGATAGATAGATAGATAGATAGATAGATAGATAGATAGATAGATAGATAGATAGATAGATAGATAGATAGATAGATAGATAGATAGATAGATAGATAGATAGATAGATAGATAGATAG
>JAQJVL010000102.1:1665904-1895904 GCA_035578905.1 Stictocephala bisonia | reverse complement strand
TGGGTGCGTGGGTCAAAACCACTGTACGTGTATGGGCAGAGCGGGTGGGTCACTACTAATGTACGTGTATGTGTGGGGCGCGTGGGTCAACACCCACTGTACGTGTATGGGCGGGGCGGGTGGGTCAACACCAAATATTCATTCTCGTCATATCATGGGGGGTGGAAACAGGTGGGGAACACACTATGTCATGGGGGGGGGGGTTGGTACCAGGTGGGAGCATACTATGACCTAAGAGAAGGGGAACTATCTCATGGCCGGGGGCTGGAATCATAGAGAATACTTCTGGATTCATCATGTCGGGGAAGACAATCCAGAAGCCCTCCCATATAATATCATGTCATGTGGGAGGGGTGATGCCATGTAGCAGCACATTATGTGGTGAAGTAGTTTTAGGTTGTATTAGGTTAATATTACAAGTATTCAAAGACAAATGCAAATCCCAACCATCGTTCAGAGGACCAATAGAGGCTATATCATTTATAATGTGTTGGAATAAGTAACCGTAGTGAGCCGTTTGACACACTAACAGGTATCGCTGTATCAACCGTCAATCTCGTTCAAGCAGAAGCATTTAGTCACGTTTATCGTCTACAGGAAATCACAGTTACTCCCTTTAGCCTTTTATACACTGTTTCATTTAAGAGAATTTATTTAACTATAAATATTTATTTACTTATAAAGTGTATTTTCCCTTTGGTTCATGGTAATAAGATTGTTCAGTATATCACTTATTTTATGGGAGAGAAAAATACACCTATGAAGTTTACAGAGATTAAATAAGAGACAAAAAACTGCTATTCAAAGTTAAAACCTTTTTGTGCTTGTAGGGCGACAAATACAGAAAGGAGCTTTGCAGTATTTAATCACCATTAGAACATAAGTAAACTGAGTATTGTCGTAAGTTTGGCCATCTTACTTAATATGCGTTAATTTTTTGTAGTAACACATTTATAACAATCCTCATTCGACACCTCAGTAATAACTTATATGATTAATATAGCCCACTAACAAATTCTCTAACAACACCCCATTTTCTGATCTTGAAAACTAAACAGTTCTTCGAAATCTCTACATCCAGTTATTAAATAGTGGTTCTAAGTCATGAATCGAACTAGTTTAGTTCCTGTTTGCAGTACTTTACTAAGCATTGAAAAAAAAAAAGAAATGGTCTTTTACAACATCTTTATAAATGTGGCTTCTGTATTGGAGATATATAAATCCTCGGTGTATTTACTGTGGCCATTATCGCCCTAATCACTAAAATATTTCCAACTATATATGAACTATATCATGAACACAGTAATATTTTGAACATTAAAATGAATTTATCTTTATCTCCATCTTCTCTGTGTATCTTTTTTTATTTAATATTTATTTCCTTTAATTTTCATATTCAAATTTAATATTTTAGCTTTGTAATTTAACAAAAATCTACAAATTTTATTGGTGTAAATAAATACAGACATATTTTGTATTTGATTAGAATTGCATTTAGTGCATGGAAATTACAGTCATTAATGTTTAAAGGCTGTTTTGTACTTGATAGTTTTGCGCTCGTTGTATCGGCCTAGTTGCAACGTTAATCTTTGTACTCCGTTGAACTAGGCCGATTCAATAAATTACTACTTACTACTTACTACTTACTTAATTTTACTTAGTTTCTGCATTGGTCAATTGTTCGTCCAAATGGGAAACGAACAATCTCCCAATACTATATTACATTGAAAATGTCATACAACTTAGCTTCAGTAAATTATAAATTGCGTAAATAAAACAAATGGTCGTAGAAAACCTCCAAGAAATTTCTATAATGACATATTTTTTTAGTTACTGAAATCAGAGTTTTATTTAGAATGTATTATAAAAGCTTTATTTAATAATGCTGAATACATATTTATTAATAATATCTTTTTACTGCTTTGTGATTACAAACTTAGTTTAATTAAAACCAATGTCACATCGAGTAAAATAAGATAAGCTTTCAGATATATTGATGTTAGGTGTTGGGTTCTAGATAGTATGGTGAGCACAAAACTGAAGGAGGTGGCAGATTAGGGTAATGCTAGGTATTTACTAGAGTATTGATAAAGTAAAATATAAACAACAAGCTGGAATAATATAGCTAAATTTTACACATGGCTCAAAATAGAGAGGTACATATTTGTTAGAATATTTTTAGCTGAAGCAGTAATATATGTTATTAAATAAATTGTACAGTTGTCACAGTAATACATAAAAATGTATGGTTGAAATGAGTTATTATATTAATAAATTGAATGTTGTAGGGTATTACTACTATGATATTTTAATTCATTGAACTTCTTTATTTAAACTATTTTGGTTCTAAGCACTTAATTAATCGGTTGTGATAATAATAAATTACACGCACTTGATTGAATAGAAGCTACTTGTTACTACTTGAACTAAACTTGAACAACGAATTATCAGGAAGTAAACAAAGCAGAGCTAAACCTGTAAACATCTGTGTAACTTTAAAGAAACAAAGGATGGCATAATGTGACTGTTAGAAACACAAAGCGAGCCCTTCCAGTCGTTTAGTTTAAATTTATTTTCTGTTATCTTATAATCAAACTTGGACGTTAGTCAAGTTCTTAATTCTTTACAAAGAAGCATCAAATGTATGTAACTAAATGCTTGAAAATAAGTGAAGAGACCGTACAATTTTGAAATATATGAATATATTTATTTTAATCATGTGTCTTTATTGTTTTGGAAAAAGTTACCAAGTATAAAAATCAAATTGGCCTTATTTGTCAAATATTCATTCAAAGAGAATAGAAATATTAAATGTAATTATGGGTTTAAAACATTTAGTCCCTCACGTGGTTCGGAAGTCACGTTAAGCCGTTGGTCCCCCGGTTAAATGACTTTGCCTGGTAAAATAAGACGATCTTTAACTTTTTTTTAATTTACCATTTTTTTAAAAGTGCCCTTCTTTATATCCTATTTCTAAACCAGTACTGTGATCTCTTACTCAACATCATCCGTCCCAGTGAAAGGAGAACTACATTCACCGGCAAAGATGAAATGGTTTTATGTTTAAATTTAATTGCCTGAGTAAACGTATTGATGTATAACTTTTGAAGACGTGTAGACAGCTGATAATAACGGCATCCTTGGAACTAGAGGTGGTTCAAAGTAACTGGACAGCTGATAATAATGGTATGCTTGGAACTAGAGGTGGTTCAAAGTAACTAGACAGCTAATAATAATGGTATGCTTGGAACTAGAGGTAGTTCAAAGTAACTGGACAGCTGATAATAACGGTATGCTTGGAACTAGAGGTGGTTCAAAGTAACTGAACAGCTGATAATAACGGTATGCTTAGAACTAGAGGTGGTTCAAAGTAACTAGACAGCTGATAATAACGGTATGATTGGAACTAGAGGTGGTTCAAAGTAACTGGAGAGCTGATAATAACGGTATGCTTGGAACTAGAGGTGGTTCAAAGTAACTAGACAGCTGATAGTAACGGTATGCTTGGAACTTTTAACTCGTTCTCCTTCCTTGAATGGAAATAACCTCAAATGGTATTCTTATGAGATATACAAAACAGTGTTAATGTCTTAACAACAGACAGCTGATAATAACGGTATGCTTGGAACTAGAGGTGGTTCAAAGTAACTAGACAGCTGATAATAACGGTATGCTTGGAACTAGAGGTGGTTCAAAGTAACTGGACAGCTGATAGTAACGGTATGCTTGGAACTAGAGGTGGTTCAAAGTAACTGGACAGCTGATAATAACGGTATACTTGGAACTAGAGGTGGTTCAAAGTAACTAGACAGCTGATAATAACGGTATGCTTGGAACTAGAGGTGGTTCAAAGTAACTAGACAGCTGATAATAACGGTATGCTTGGAACTAGAGGTGGTTCAAAGTAACTGGACAGCTGATAATAACGGTATGCTTGGAACTAGAGGTGGTTCAAAGTAACTGGACAGCTGATAATAACGGTATGCTTGGAACTAGAGGTGGTTCAAAGTAACTAGACAGCTGATAATAACGGTATGCTTGGAACTAGAGGTGGTTCAAAGTAACTGAACAGCTGATAATAACGGTATGCTTGGAACTAGAGGTGGTTCAAAGTAACTAGACAGCTGATAATAACGGTATGCTTGGAACTAGAGGCGGTTCAAAGTAACTAGACAGCTGATAATAACGGTATGCTTGGAACTAGAGGTGGTTCAAAGTAACTGGACAGCTGATAATAACGGTATGCTTGGAACTAGAGGTGGTTCAAAGTAACTGGACAGCTGATAATAACGGTATGCTTGGAACTAGAGGTGGTTCAAAGTAACTAGACAGCTGATAATAACGGTATGCTTGGAACTAGAGGTGGTTCAAAGTAACTAGACAGCTGATAATAACGGTATGCTTGGAACTAGAGGTGGTTCAAAGTAACTAGACAGCTGATAATAACGGTATGCTTGGAACTAGAGGTGGTTCAAAGTAACTAGACAGCTGATAATAACGGTATGCTTGGAACTAGAGGTGGTTCAAAGTAACTAGACAGCTGATAATAACGGTATGCTTGGAACTAGAGGTGGTTCAAAGTAACTAGACAGCTGATAATAACGGTATGCTTGGAACTAGAGGTGGTTCAAAGTAACTGGACAGCTGATAATAACGGTATGCTTGGAACTAGAGGTGGTTCAAAGTAACTGGACAGCCGATAATAACGGTATGCTTGGAACTAGAGGTGGTTCAAAGTAACTAGACAGCTGATAATAACGGTATGCTTGGAACTAGAGGTGGTTCAAAGTAACTGGACAGCTGATAATAACGGTATGCTTGGAACTAGAGGTGGTTCAAAGTAACTGGACAGTCGATAATAACGGTATGCTTGGAACTAGGGGTGGTTTAAAGTAACTAGACAGCTGATAATAACGGTATGCTTGGAACTAGAGGTGGTTCAAAGGAACTAGACAGCTGATAATAACGGTATGCTTGGAACTAGAGGTGGTTCAAAGTAACTGGACAGCTGATAATAACGGTATGCTTGGAACTAGGGGTGGTTTAAAGTAACTAGACAGCTGATAATAACGGTATGCTTGGAACTAGAGGTGGTTCAAAGTAACTGGACAGCTTATAATAACGGTATGCTTGGAACTAGAGGTGGTTCAAAGTAACTAGACAGCTGATAATAACGGTATGCTTGGAACTAGAGGTGGTTCAAAGTAACTAGACAGCTGATAATAACGGTATGCTTGGAACTTTTAACACGTTCTCCTTCCTTGAATGAAAATAACCTCAAATGGTAGTCTTATGAGATAAACAAAACAGTGTTAATGTCTTCATGAGATATATGGAAAAATGTTTTATTTTGTAAGAATACCTAAATATCTTTAGTGAATATTAGTTCACAAGTCCTACTTATGTGCTATATTTTAGCAGTTATCTTTATTAATATTCTTTAATTCTGAAGTTATATTCATTAGATTATTACTTTTTTTGTAAAAAATTTAAGGAATAAATCCTTATTTTTACTTATTAAATATAGGGCAATTAAATTTTGCTTTAAAAAATTTAGCTGGACGTAAATTGATAAATTTCTTGTATTTTATTTATTTTTAAATACACTTTAAAAACTATTTTTATATATTTAAAATCTTTTTTGTAAATTTATATGATTTCATAAATTTGCGATGTATAAAATTCGATTTTTGAAAATGCAATCATTACAATTAAACATGTTCAACTAAAAAACTAAAATACTCATAAAGATGGTATAAAATAATTGAACAAGTCAGTTTGGTAAATCAATCGTAATGCAGACATTATGGGTGGAGGGGGGAGGGATTACGTGTGTTTGGTTAGTCCTGGTTTGACAAGCCACGTAACCCCTGCTTGGATTTACGCTCTTCTTACCTCTGATGATTCTATTCCAACAGCTTACTCACTTTGGTTATAGCAAAGCATATATGCTTGAGGAGTTAAATTGGACTGTGTCAAGATAATTAAGAACAAAGATTATAATTGTTTTCTTCGAGAACATTTTTTATGTAGGCATATTCACTTGTTCTAATAAACCCTATAACTTTAGTTGTATTCTCAATAATATGTAATATCTATTACGTTTGGGAAAATAAATATTAAAAAAGGTTGTTATCTTAGAAAATATATATATTCACATAGAATAAAAATAGGTTTAAATTGTTCTACAATAATTATCATAATTTGGAATTAAAAATTGGGAGCTTCAGTTGTATTTTTAAATAAATATCTTTAATTAAGACTAATTTCACTGAAATACTCATTTATACATAAAATTCATAGTCAGTGTAATATTACCTTGGATTTATTTTACTAACAAAATGTGATATTTATATTTTAAAATTAATAAAACTATTTAGTTGTGTATATACATATATTTTACTACCTAATAATATACCTTTGTTATTGTTGAAGTTCTAGGAGATACTGTTATTTTGCAAAGATACGTGCATAAAATTGTATATCTGCTGGCAATGCTTAATTTATTTACCCCAAAAATACCACCTATTGAATTGTTCCCTTAAATAATATATTTAGAACTGTCGTGTGTGAGTAAGTTTAGCTAACAAGCTATAAGCTCAAGAAGTAAAAATAAATGTAAAGATGAGAATGAAATGTTTGATTTAGGGTGAATTCAGGTAATTTCGTGATACTAGTAAACTCGTGATAGTTTTTCTGTGGCTTGTCACGGGTTTACCACGTAAGGTAGAGTTCCAACAGTTTACCACTAGACGCAGGGCAATGCACAGATCAGTTTGAGACCGCGTGGCGGATTGCAGCTATTCTAGTAATTGTTCTGCGAATTTTCAAAGTTTTTATCCTGGATTTTAAGCAGTTTTTCTCACATATATTGCAGGTAAGTAATTTTAATTATGTAGTTAATGCATTTATCAAGGTTTTATGCTGAAACTAAGTATATAAATAGGTAAAACTTCATTGAATGTAGCAATGTAATTTTTGTTAGGTTATGTTTTTAACTCTAAGAAGCAGAGCTTAGCCCCGTCGCCTGATTTTTTACGATTTTGCATGTTTTATATCATCAACTGTCAGTTTGTGCCTCACGAGATAGCTACATTAATATTAAATACTTATGCCTTGCTTACCTTTTTGCTTTGACCAGATATAGAAATAGTTCTAGCTTATGTTTGTTTTTGTTTTTCTTTTCAAATCTTAACTCCAAATTAACTATTCAAACCTATTAATTATAAATGGAAAACTGAAAATTTTGAATACATTTTGTACGCTTATTATTGTAACGTAAGGTTATATTTATGAATTACCTTATAAATTTTAGTTTATCAATAAACATTTTAAAAATTCAAAAAATATAATACGTATATTTCTTTCATAATGGCTCCTATAAAGAAGAAAGGTGTGGTGGCAGCCAATGATGATGATCAGAATAAGAGGGAGAAGCACTACTCGAGTTTTATCCTTTTCCTTTTATCCTTAGCTAAATATTGATATTTAAAAGCTTGAGAAACTACTTACAAATCTATACAGGTAATAACGTGATAGTACAAGGCTACCAATACCACGCGATTACCTTAGTGTTGACAATCCCGTGATATCACGGGTATATCTCAATGCTATCACGAGATTACCTGCACTATCACGAGATTACTTTAACCATACATTGTTATAAAAATTATATTTTATTTTAATTATTACTGTAATTATAGCTACATAACTTTACCTTAAGATACTCGAAAACATACTAAATACAATAGTAACAATCAAAACAAAAAATACTTAATTCATGTTTATCTTAGAATGGTTTTTACAATTTTATCACGAGATTACCTGAATTCACCCTAACTGCTACTTCTTTTCCTACGTTTATATTCGACGATTCATCCTTAGTGTGTACTTGTATGATAATAATAATAATAATAATAATAATAATAATAAAACTTTTATTGCATTAGGACAATTATAAACATTGTATTGCAAAAGTCATATTTTTTAATAATTTGCCATCCATTCTAACAATTCACCCTTTCAAACATACATATATTGACAGACACCCAAATTCCCACTCATCGCCAATTGAACCTCTTCAACTTCACTTGTGTTATTGATTTTCCCCCTCCTAGTTATGTGCAAAGAATTCGTCTATACTATAAAATGCTTGTTTTGAAAGAAACTTCTTGAGACGACTCTTGAACGCCTTGGGCGTTGTAGCACTTTTGATAAATTCTGGTAACTTGTTGACTATACGAACGCCCATCTGTGAAGGCAGGCGTTCATAGACTACCGTTCTATGACGACCAGTTCGGTAGTTGTCCCTGCCTCTAGTGTCGTATGTATGTATATCTCTGCCTCTTGTGATAGTAGTCTTGTACCTACCATATGTAGCAGTCTCAAGAATGTAGAGGCAAAGTAATGTCAATATATTTAACTCTTTGAATTTTGGCCTGCACGACTCTCTGAAATTCATTTTTAGGATGATTCTAACTGCCATTTTTTGAATTCTAAATATTCTGTCAAAGTTAGTGTTGGAACATCTTCCCCATAGCACTAATCCATAGGTAATATGAGGGTAGATCAACCCGTAATAAGCCGTCATCAGTAACTGAGTTGGGCAGAATTTAGCTAAATTTCTCAAAGCATAAATGCCTGATGATAACTTTTTACAAAAATTTTCGACGTGGACATTCCAAGTCAGCCCTCGATCTAGGTGCATTCCAAGGAATTTAGTTGAATTTTTGTCTTTAATTTCAGTTTCATTTATTATGACCGTCGGACCTCCTTCCGAGTCCGACGCCCGCAAACAAAACTGCATACATGCTGATTTTTCTGTGTTGATATTAAGATTGAGTTGTTGGAAGTGCTGAATGCAATTATTTATTTCAACAAAAGCCCGCACTTCCAATTGCTCATTTGAATTTTCTGAGAAAGAGACAGTCGTGTCATCAGCGTACTGCACGAGTGACCCATGCTGCAGTGATGAACCAATTTCGTTTACATAGATCAAAAATAGGAGGGGGCTAAGAATTGATCCCTGTGGGACTCCATACTTTAGGTTTTTAGATCCGGACCGTACTTCATATATTTGAACAATTTGTGATCTATTTTTAAGATATGACTCAAGCCACTCGAGTGGAATTCCGCGGATTCCGTGACTATGCATTTTCTTAAGAAGAATTGTGTGGTCAACACAGTCAAAGGCCTTGGAGAGGTCCAGAAACACACTAAGTGTGGCCTTTCTATTCTCCAAGCTCTCTACAATTTTCTCAGCCAAATTCACGACTGCATCGATTGTTGATCGACCCTTTCTGAATCCAAATTGATCCTTCGAAATGAGATTGTATTTTTCTAAGAAGCTTACCATACGGGATAAGTATAGCTTCTCAAAGACTTTACTTATTACTGGCAAAATTGAAACAGGCCGGTAATTTTGAATTGATGCTGGATCCCCTTTTTTGAAAATTGGTGTCACCTTTGCAGTTTTTAATATGGAAGGAAAATTTCCTGTTGAAAAAGAGAGATTTATCAGATGTTCCAGAGGTTTATAAATATGGGTTGAGCATTTTTTTAGAAGCCATGTAGACATGAAATTCACATCACTTGACTTTTTAGGTGCCAGTTCTCTAATTACTTTCTCAATCTCCTGTTCCGTAACTGGGGCCAATACCATAGAGGCTGCTGGACTCCGTCTTAAGGGGACAGGAGTCTGGCCTCGCTGTGAGTGTGGTCCCTGATTAATTCCTATCGAAGAAAAGAAGGAATTGAACTCTTCCGAAATTCTTTGGCCATCACAAATATGTTCATTACAAATTTCAAGTTGGATTTGTTTGTCTTTTCGTGAAACTTTATTATCAATAATCGACCAGGCGGTTTTTGAAATATTTTTTGAAGATATAATGGCTTTATTGACATCGTAGGCTTTTGCCGCCCTAATTACTTTTTTATACACTTTTTTATAGTTATTAAAAAAGATTTTGAAATTCAAATTTGTTGTGTCATGAGATATTTTTGAATACAATTTTATTTTTTCCCTTGAAATAAGTATACCTTTGGTGATCCATTTACATTTATTGTTTTTTTGTGTTAATTTTATTGTCTTTGCTGGGCAGTTCACATTAAAATGATAGTTTAAACAGTTTTGAAACTTTTCAAATTGTAACTCGACAGGATCATTTGAATTGAGAAAATTCCATCTCTCCATTTGTAACGCAGATAACAAGTGCAACAGATTTTCGTGCCTTGTGTCCCTTATTTTCTTTTTGATATATTCTCCCTTGCCGGTTTACAATTACTAATAATGGCTTGTTGGCCGTAGTGATCTGCGATTGCTGTGTTGACCACACTTACTTTCATATCTGATACGTTTGTAATGATGTTATCTATTGCAGTTTTTGAAACGGTGGTGACTCTCGTGGGCTCATTAACGGACCACTTTAGACCAAAAGACGTTAATAGATCTGATAATCATTTTGCTATGTGGCTACTAACATCAAGCACGTCAATGTTATAATCTCCCATTATTATGAATTTTGAATGTTTCTTAGTAATTGATTTAAGGATGGTATGAAAACTTGAAAAGAAGTTTTCTAAATTTCCACTAGGCGACCTGTAAACCCCAATGACTGTAAGTTGGGAATTCTTTGTTTTTAATTTAATTCCGGTGGCTTCCAGATCTTTTTCCATTATATTCTTCAACATCATTGGGGTGAAGTTTATGCCCCGTTTAACAAATATTGCAATTCCTCCACCTCGATGGATGCCTCTGCAATATGAATTGGCTTGTTCAAGATTTTTAATTTTGAAATGGTTAATATTGTTTTCATTGAAACCGTGCTCTGTTAAAAGGAGCACATCAAGCTCCAGTTCATCATTTAACAAAGTTAGTTCGTCTAATTTGTTAGTTGATGCACTTTTGAGTGTGAAAGCACTTCTTCAGTAGCTAGTGTACCTGTGAAATGCACTGTGGATGTGTGACAGCATTCCTTCAGTAGCTAGTATACCATTGTGATGCATTGTGGACGTGTGAAAGTGCCCCTTCAATTGCTAGTGTACCTGTGTGATGCACTGTGGAAATGTGAAAATACCCCTTCATTAGCTAGTGTACCTGTGTGATGCACTGTGGACATATGAAAGATTTCTTCAGTAGCTAGTGTACCTGTGTGATGCACTGTGGACATGTGAAAGTGCCCCTTCAATTGCTAGTGTACCTCTGTGATGCACTGTGGAAATGTGAAAATACCCCTTCATTAGCTAGTGTACCTGTGTGATGCACTGTGGACATATGAAAGCATTTCTTCAATAGAATTGTACGTGTAGGGGTGGGTGGTGGGTCAATACCCCTGTACATGTATGGGCGGGCGGGTAGGTCAATACACTGTACGTGTACGGGCGGGCGAGTGGGTCAATAGCATTGTACGTGTATGGGCGGGAGGGTGGGTCATTACCACTGTACGTGTATGGGCGGGCGGGTGGGCCAATATCACTGTACCTATTTGAGTGGGTGGGTGGGTCAACACCACTGTACGTGTATGGGTGGGCGGGTGGGTCAATACCACTGTACGTGTTTGATTGGGAGGGTGGGTCAATACCACTATACGTGTATGGGCGGGTGGGTAGGTCAATATCACTGTACGTGTTTGAGTGGATGGGTGTGTTAATACCACTGTACGTGTGTGGGTGGCGGGTGGGTCAATAGCATTGTACGTGTAGGGATGGGTGGTGGGTCAATACCCCTGTACGTGTAGGGGTGGGCGGGTTTTTTTAGAGGGCACAAATTACTGTCGTTGACTGTGAATCAGTGAAATATCGTGTTTCTCACCACAGTGCTTGTGTACAGTGTGGACATGTTGAGGCACCCATTCAGTAGCTAATGTACCTGTGTGATGCACTGTGTGACGTGTGGACGCACCCCTTCGGTAGCTACATTGTTCTTATGCTCACCTGAAACAAAATGTAAATTCTTAGTATTTTACTTTGTTAATGATAAAGTAACATGAATATATACAGGGTGAATGGTACGTGGTGTTTAAAAATTTAAGGGCTTAAACTACATGCTTGGGGCTACTTAAAAACGCAAATTTCAGTTTTATATGCCAAATGGTTAGAGTGGTATGTTCAAATTAAGATTTTTTTAAATCGTGGACCTAACCATAAAAACGCGGTATTACTTACACAAAAAATCATATTTTTTAAACTGTGACACCATTTTTGAAATCTACATTAAATTGTCAACAAGAATAATGAGCTAGTAAGATGCGTAAATTAAGGTTGGTATTTAAAATTATGCGTTAAAGTAAAAAAATCATATTTTTGTAAAATTTTAAACAATGTTTTACGCGTAGTTACTAAATTATGGTAACGGACATAATGTGTCAAACCATACAGAAAACTGCGTAATTTAATGTTCTATTCAATGGTATAATTGTGATTTTAATTATTTTGTTTCGTCATCGAAAGCGTTAGGTGAAACTTAATTAAAACACAGTTTGCAGAAAACTTGAAGCTTTGACTATTTATTACAAGAAAGATTATAATACTTTGATTTGACATAATATTAAGACATACTAATTACATTCATAAAAATAATTGGAAAAAAGGTCAATTTAAAAGAATAAGATTTACAAATGTTGTTCAAACTGCCTTCCTCCATTTATGATGCAGGTCCACTCGCCCAGTACAGTGGTATTGACTGTACCGTCGATCTGTTGTGTCGATTGACTGTACTTGTGCATTTGTTTAACTGTCACTTTTGTAGAGACTTCTTGGTGCACTACTACTTCAGCAGCCGCAGTTATTCTCTCCCTCAGGTCTTGTTCTGTGTTGATAGGTGCAGAATAGACTTTTTGTTTCATCCATATCCATACACAGAAATCCATAGGACTAAAGTCCGGCGATCTAGCTGGCCACGGTACGGTCCCACCCCGTCCAATCCATGTAGGATAATAGAGCGTCAACCAGTGACGCACTTCTGCGGTGAAATGCGGTGTAGCTCCATCTTGATGGAAAATGAGACTGTCTCTTTTTTCTTGGTTGAGATGGTCTAGCAGCAAAGGGAGACCTTGCTGTAAAAAGTCCAAAAAGCGTTCCCCGTTAAGGTTTCCCTCGAAAAAAATATGGGCCAATAAGCGTTTCACCTACTACCCCAATCCATACCATAATGTGAAATATACTTTGAAAATAGAGTTCTTTGGTTGCTCTTGGGTTATCTTCCGCCCACATGTGCATATTATGTGTATTAAAGATTCCCTGTCTTGTAAATATGGCCTCATCTGTCCAAAGGATCTTTTTAAAGAAATGATACTGCTCAATATCGCTATTGAGCAACCATCTACACAACTGAACACGAGGAGCGAAGTCTTGAGCTTCAAGTGCTTGTACAGGCGTGAAGTGGTATGGATGAAACTTGTTTCTATGAAGAATATCCAACACTTTCCACTGTGAAACATTTAGTTGAGCCGCAATTGCCCTACTACTACTCTCTGGATTTTCTTGAAAGGTATTTAGAATCGATTCTTCAACACCTACATCATAATTAACTGGACGTACCTCAGAAGACTTTCTTTGAACTTTTCCACTTTCCAATAACCTCTGGTGAAGTATAGTGAACACCTGTGGGCTGGGGGCTTTTCGATCTGGGTACCTTAAACTGTACTCTCTTTGCGCAGCAAGTGCATTGCCGTTACAAAATCCATAAACAAAGTGCATTTCTGCATATTCTCTTGTAGTGAACTCCATGATGCTACAGAAATTAATGGCTTATACACAGAACCGGTCTAAAGAGTAAACAGATAATGGATTCCAGTTTTCCTCGTGATAAGGTTGCTTTAAAAGAAACTAACTTTTGTTAAACTAAGCAGGTAGTGGAATTTCCCAGTCATTAAGGACAACAGACAAAACTATTGCTAAGGTTGGGTTAGGTTAGCAATATAGTCATGTAGAGGTGTATGCCGGGTCTAAGAATTGTGATAAAACCCCATTCATCCCTGATTTACATGTGTTTTTAATCACATAACGTTATTTGAATGTCCAGTCCTAGTTGCTGGCCTGTAAGATAGTCTTAAAATTGTTTAACCACTCTGTGTTTCTTTCTATTCAAATAATAATAAAAAATGGAACATTGTACGATAATACAAACAAAAGTATATCACTGAAACGAACATTAAATTGTGCAGTTTTCTGTATAGCTTGACACATTATATCCGTTACCACAATTTAGTAACTACGCGTAAAACATTGTTTAAAATTTTAAAAAATATGATTTGTTTACTTTAATGCATAATTTTAAATACCAACCTTAATTTACGCATCTTACTAGCTCATTATTCTTGTTGAAAATTTAATTTAGATTTCAAAAATGGTGTTACAGTTTAAAAAATATTATCTTTTGATCAAGTAATAAAGCTTTTTTTATGGTTAGGTCCACGATTTAAAAAAAACTTTAATTTGAGCATACCACACTAACCATTTGGCCTGTAAAACTGAAATTTGCGTTCTTAAGTAGCCCCAAGCATGTAGTTTAAGCCCTTAAATTTTTAAACACCACGTACCATTCACCCTGTATATATATATATATATATATGTGTGTGTGTGTGTGTGTGTGTGTGTGTGTGTGTGTGTGTGTGTGTGTGTGTGTATGTATAATAAATTGTTTACATTTACTATTTTAGTTCTATTAATGAGCTATTGTACAGTAGTTAGTGCCTTTATAAAACTCTCTGGGAGGACTTACAATCGGCTAAGCTCCTCCCAAGGAACAGCTGACGTAGGATTCATCTTTATAACCTCATACAGTATTATTTTCACTATTAATATTTTATCGAAAGCTAACTTAAATTTTTTTAAAGACACTAAATAACACTTAAACACTAAATAATCCTTATTTTACCTGACGTTAAGCTATAAAAATATGAAAGATATATAAGTAAATATTATTTGTCATTGAGCTTTTTAAAGACACTTTCTAAGCAATATTCAGCCTTAGTTTGTACCATTGACTACATTCGCTCAACCACACTCATCACACTATTCGATGTCCATATTCATCCATATCATATTAATTGGGCAACATGGTGGTCAAATACTTCCCATCACTTCATGTTTGTTTATTAGCCTAAAATTATAACAGTTAAATATTACATTTATAAAATAATCATACATTATTGGGGACCCCAATAATGTATGATTACGTATGTACTGTATACATTAAAATTTAAAATAATGTATAATAACAATTGTGGGTAGTGAGAGAATTAGATCACGTTATATTAGGACGACCTACCTACCGTTTAAGGTACTACCGATTAGAAAGGGTGCATGTTGTATATTGAATGTATTCAAATCAATATAGAAGGAAAGGTACAGTTTATTTCGTCAATATAGCTATGAGAATAATACAAAACTGGTATACAACTTTTTAATCACTGAAAATAATGCAAACCATAAATATTAACTTCACAACTCGCTCCAATTTCAACTTTACACATCATACAATCATCATAAAGTACATATACTCATCATATTTCATCAGCGGTAAATTTTTTAAATAGTTTAAATTATGTACTTCATTAATTATGGTGCAATTAATTTAATACATGATTTAGATTACATACAATGTTTAAGTTAAACTAAAATATTGGCCTAGAGAAAATAGAATATAGCCTAGAGCACCCGTTTGAAAGTATATTCCTACATAATTATTAATTTATTGACGATCGTTATTTAAGATATTTCGTTTTCTGTCCTATTACAGATATCGGTTGTATCGGTTTTGTTGTGAGGCATCATAGTTGAAATACGTATAATATAAAACAAATATTCCCTATGGCAGTTAGTGATTTCATGTGATCTTATGTCATATTCACTTTGTTGTGTTTTATATTAATTAATTAAATTTTTGTACCGGAGCATTAAAGTGAAAACACATTTAAAATAAACTTTTGCAGTTCAAAAATGAAAGATAATTTTGAAACCACTGTCCCTTTCCATATTTGAAGGATCGATTTAGGAGATTCTGTTGAGTTGTTAAAATAAAATTCTTCTGAATTGGATAGCTGTGAGAGGCTACTATGAGATTTATTCACTATTAATAGATTTATTCAGCACTGTTAAAACACTCAACTACCTCGTTTTCATATTTTTAGGTTATGTAGCATTAATTATTTATGTTTAAGCATTAAGATGTTCATAAAAATACTTCTAAAGTAAAGCATCAATCTTTGCCAAAAGTAGGAAGGTACTAACCTCACTTGTGTGTAATAACTAACCCAACGTATCAGCCTTAAGCTGTATCTAGGCAGGTACAAAAAAGATTGTGATCTTGTTTTTTGTCATATACACGTACATTTTGGTAGCTCGACAATATTTAACAATTTTTTTCACATCCTTGGTCTCAACAATAAACAATTATTATGGTATTTCATTCTCCTTGATTTACCTAAATATAAATGTAATGCCGAACCATTAAGTGAAAGGCATAAATTGCTACAAACTTTAAGGCCAGTTGTTTAGTTTTGAGAGAATAAAATACGATTTAAAATTATTATTCTGACTGTTACATTTACAAAAGAGATTGTTTAAGTAAAAGAGCGTGGAAAAATCGGAGTAACTCTGACCGCCGAGAATCACACTTGACAGGTCCCTTGGCGCTGCGCCGCTCCGGACCGTGCCTGATTGTTTAGTGTGCTATCCAGTTGTTGTTCATATAACCATTTAGTCATAAATACAGCCTAAATAATCTGCAATCGTAAATACTGGTTCTTCACAACACACACAAGGAATTGAAATTGAATTTTGTCTGACCATCGTGTGAAAGCATCTTTCGGTTTTTAATCTCTACAATTCTTTGATTTGTGCATCTTCGATAAATATCCTTTAAATTAATGTGGTTTATCAAAAATATGTGCTTTATTTCTGTTACGTATTTTAATAGAGTAATTCACAAGTTTTCCACATTCTACTTTGAACGTAATTAGATAAATAATTAATGCTTGATAGTAATCAGACAATTAGAATAATTGCAATTTGTACAACATTAATAGATAAGTCAGATTTGTGAGCTTTATAAGCTTATTTTGACTCGCTTATTTGCAAAATCAATGGACGATGGACAAAAATTTTTGATTAAAATTAAATTTAAATTGTGTGCTTTGATTTAGTGATCATAAGATCGTATTGGCCGCATTTAAAAAAATCAACAAATTATTTGTTTGTAAACGGTTGAATGTCTATTTGTAGAAACGTTTCTTAACCATAACAGTAAATCATTTATCAACATAAATAATATAGCGGCATCTACTTTTTCTTCTTGATATATTGTGACGCTTTCGTTAATAAATGATGAATAAAGTCAACAGACAAATTTACCCTCTCAACAAGTCATTTGTCAAAAAATGAAAAATGTGAGACATTTTCTAGCGTACTGAAAGATCGATTGCGTTAAACTTGTTGTTATGTACTGGAGTGGAAAGAACAATTTCTTGGATGAATTTTGATAAATTGATTCTACCTTTGCTAACGTGGATTTACTTTTGCAGAGACGAAAATAGCAATGTAATGATCTATTTATTTTATTTTAAAACAATATCGATCTAAGTTCTTGAATAAACTTTATATTAACATATTTACATCAATTAAAGATTTGTGAAAAAAATCCTGAATTATTAATTTACTATATTTAACATTTATAACATTCCTTTTTCTTACTGTTTCCTCTAAATGTTACGGTCAAAATCTGTTGAGCCATTACCTAAATTTGTATTAAATTAATGTAACATTGATTATTATAATATGTGTCACAACAGTGAACAATTAATTATATAAGAGAATTAGACGAAATATAAACGATTCAATACGTTCATCTAAATATAATTTCCAAAATTCAATTGTTTTATATTTATCAAACTTAAAATTGTATGAATAACATTTTCAATAGGCCACTGAATTATTTATCAGTTCTTTCCTTTTTATTTATTTATATTCAAATGTTATTTATACGACATGAGAACTATGTCCCAATGTTTTTGACATTCTTAACTACAATTTCTGTAACAAAATGTAATTTTAATTTATAGTGTACCTCACTACATTTAACTTAGCTTTCATTTTTGAAACTAATAACCTTTAAATCTTAAAAGAATCTTTAAATATCAATTGTAATTAGTTAACAATAATTTTATAAAATGTTAAAAACAAAAGGAAATGGAAGAACCACATTTATAGTGTATTGGGGAATAACTAATTAATTATTAACACAGCAAATAAGTAATAATATACAACTAAATCGATATTAAAATTCAATTTATATTCATAGTCGACATTACAATGTAAAAGTTTGCATACAGCTGGAGAGCTATCAAACTGATTGTAGGTCTATTTGGTATTGTTCCCATTTTTTTAAATAGCTTCAATTATATTTACCACAATCCAGCCAAAATAAGTTCAAACAGTAGTATTTACCCTAAGAAGTATCAAACTCACTATGTCTAGTGGCTATTCATCTCATCGGCAGTTCAAATGTTACAGCAGCCGTTTACCCGAGAGAGTGAAACCTATTTACTGACCCGTCAAAGCCAATACTAACATCTGGAGGTATCTAGAGACTATTTTCTCTCTCATGTTGTTTACACCAAGGCTAGCTGCCAATGAAAACTCAAGGTTGAGTAGAGGAAGAGAAAGTGATAAAATGATTGAATGGAGCTGTAAACAGAGGATCTGTTGGAAGTCCCAGATCAACGAGGGTAAACTACCACGAGATTTGTGCTACTTAAGTCTCTTTAGATTTGAATTCTCGGGTATCCTGTTCCAGGATTATCAAAGCATAGATGTTACGAATTTCTTTATACCAGCTTAAGACATTAAAAATTTACCTCCATTTCAATAGTTTTTAAGAAAACAATCACCACATACTTTAATTTAAACGTAAAAATGTTTCGAAATCTATGGCACAAACATGTTATATATTAATAAATTGGAAACGATCAATATCCTGGCTAATTACATTTTCAAACCACGTTCTTAAAAACCACTTGCATATTTTTTGTCACTGTTGAGTATTTTTTGGCACTATTCAAGTAATGCACGAGACGCAGTAGGATTATTGTGAGTGATTGGGGAAATATGTAAAGAGGGAGGCAGTAGTGTGAACATAGTGTTTATTGATTTGACATAGTAGAATGAAAACGAACAGTAGAAGACTGATAAATGACCTGTATCACAAGGCTACAGTGAAAATTAAGCATGAAACTTCAGACTAAATTTGACTGAGAATATTTGTTAGTCAAGCACTTACCGCTTACACTATTTAATATGAACCTTTTAGAAATAATTGGAGAGTATTTTGGTGGAAAAATATGAGTTAACATAATTGGAGGAAGAGTGAAACGTATTAGATTGGCAGATGATATGGCAGTGTAGGTGGAGGATTGAGAAGCAAAAAGAAAATGGTAAAAGACTTCGACATATAACAAATGTAAAAATTCGACAAGATAATAAGTACAAAAAGACAAAAACGTAGTTTTAGAGGAGAGGATGATATAACACAGATAACATTGTATGGATTCAGAAACCTAGGAAGTTGAATCACAAGAGATAGGTGAGAATTGCAATGTAAATGGAGGATTTAATAAAAAGAGAAGATTATCAAGCGGGGCACTAGAAAAAAGGCTAAGCAAGAGATAGTTGAGATGTTAGACCTGGAGTGTGAGTAGAAACACAGACACTAAGTAAAGAAGAAATGAGAAGACTAGAAGCAATATCATTTTGGTTATGAAAGAGGATGGAAGGTGTAAGATTGGAAGATAACGTATCTAATTACACATGATTGATACAGTAGTATTAAGAATAGTAGGGGAGGAGAAGAAAAAAAATAATCAGGAAAAACAGAAATTGGCTATTACAAACTCTGAGAAAAGAGTGTTTATCGAGGGCAGTTATTGAAGGGATAGTTGAGAGAGAAAAAGGTGTGGAAGGAGAAGATACCAGTTGATGGATGAGCACGGAAAATGCACTGTGACACAACGGAATTCAATATTCAACATTCAATACAGGGTGTCCGGGCTAGAGGTATCAAGAAATAACTAACTCGTTTGGTATAACAATGTAATATTTCTTTTAAAATAACCATGCTAACATGTTACAAATTCAGCCAAGATTGTTATCTTATTTAGTAAAGTTCAATGTGATAAGTCGCTCTCACACGGTCCGATCAGTATTTAATCTCCCGCCATGTGTTTGCGAGCATTTCTGGTGTTATCCTCCCAACTGTAGCCACAATCCTATGTCTTAGTTCCCGTAACATAGTACTCTTTCCTGGTACACGAAATATTTGATGAACCCCCATGCAAAGGAATCCAAAAGGGTAATAAGATCTGGCGATCTTGCCGGCCATGCAATAGGCCCTTTTCTACCTATCAAACGACCAGGGAATTGCTCATTAGGAAAATCCCGAACATCAATGTGGTAGTGTGATGGAGCACCGTCTTGCTAGAAAATGATTTGTTCTGGCATTTGGGGTACTGCAAACTGTTGTAACATGCCCAAATAAATGTGGCCTGTTTGTTCAATGAAAAAAAAACGGCCCAATAATTGCATTGTGCATCAGTCCCAGCTAAACATTTATTTTTGGTGTGTCTCTTTCACGCATTACTGAGGCATGCAGATTTCTTGATCCCCAAATACGACATTAATTAATTAATTTACTGAGGTGAAAAGCAGCTTCGTCACTGAAAAGTACATTTTGAAGAAATGTGGGATTTTCCTTAATGCGATCCAACATTCGTTAGCAAATTCTAGTCTCAAATGACGATCATTTAGCATTATCTGGTGAAGCAGCTGAATTTATATGCACGAAATGTTAGCCTTTTACATAAAATGTCATGAATTGTTGATTTAGGAAGTTGCAGTAATCTAAAATATGATCTAATTGATGTACGTGGAGTTTGATATAAAAAAATAATTGTGCACGCACAATTAATTGCTCGTACACTTACTTGCTTCTTTACATTCATTCCAGTTTTTTAATCGAAGTTCCATTAGCTTGAAGTGTTCTGACCCACAGTTAGATTGTCTTTGAGGTTGGTAATGTTATAATCACGACGAGGCCGACGTTGAACACAAGTTACAGATTTGTACTCTGCAAGCCACAACACGCACTGTACCTTTTGTTGTAGCGTCCACATTTCTTTAACATAAGAAACTTACAGCCAAATTACAACTGTGACAACAGAATGACTACAGTCAATTATACAAATTTAAAGCTAACAATGGTATTGTAATCAGCTGACTTCTTAGTAAACATCATCTTTGGGCTGATAATCACATTAGTGGCTGAGTTGTTGTTACCGCCAGAGATAAATCAGCTTGGTCACATGGAAAGACTGCATTTTCTTTAACCGGTAATTTTTTGGCATTGTGTGTGAGATATGACCGTTAAAATTTACACAGACAATCTTGGTATTATTACTTACCATTTGTAGTTTTAGTTGCAACAAACAAACAAAAATTTAACACCCCTGATGGAGATATTTATTTATTGATACCTTTAGCCTGGACAGCCTGTATATAGTGCCATGTAACCGAATATAACTTTAAATACTGATATTTTTTATTATATAATTTTATGTGGGTTATGTATTATTCCCCATCTTTTTCAATCGGCACTGGTGGCAGTGCTGTAACCCAGCTACTTGGGGACAAAGTGTTTGGGAGGTTGTAGGTGATAGGTTCCATGCTCGGTCGTCTTAATACCGACACGGCGTCCGCTAAATGGTTGCTATCGACGTGGACACTACTAGAGAATCTTGGGGTGTCCATGTTGGATGGTAGTCAAGGTTAGGATGTTGTGCAGGGAAGAAAACTGAGTGTCAGACTTGTCAGTTAGCTGAAAATCAGACCAACCCTACGTGTTGGTAAAGTTGTCGTAACCCTTAGTTGCCCTAGCTGTTGGGCTATTAATAAATTGCCCTTTCTGAGGAACAGTTGAACTCAGGTAGTAACCAGACCACACTCATCCTACAATCATATCATCATTCATATTCGCCTAAAAATACGCATAACGTTGTGTCGGTGTCTCATATGTAAGAATGTAACAATGTAAAAATGACACTTACTTTTATATTCGCCATTTATAAAAAAAAAATATAATAAATTATATATGTACAGGTTGTT
Source organism: Stictocephala bisonia (assembly GCA_035578905.1). NCBI lineage: Eukaryota > Metazoa > Arthropoda > Insecta > Hemiptera > Membracidae > Stictocephala > Stictocephala bisonia. Next base: position 1,873,752 of record JAQJVL010000102.1, on the reverse strand, counting down.
CATAAAAAACCCTTAAAGACGTCGGGATGTAGTTATGTACATCAAAACAAAGAAAAAAATTCCTTTATACAAATATCCTAACGTTGTACGGTTTCAAAATGGCGATTATTTTTTGTTTTCAGAGCATAATATCTTAAAAAGTAGAAATTAAAAAAACCTACGAGTTACACATAAATTGTAAAATTTTATTTCGTAAAATAAGGGGGGAAATGCTTAAGATCGGATCACTATTAACTGTGAAGTTGTAATTTTTGTAATGTAATGCATAATAATACATGATAATTTTATCCAATTACCATGTATTGTATTTAATAAATTACAACTTATCTTAAACTTAAAAATTGAGCCTTGAAAACTAAAAATAGATGCCATTTTGAAATGGTTTAATGTAGGAACTTGACACTCTATACGGAATTCTGGATTATTGTTCCTCATACATGAACCGGGTTTGAAGATAATATCTTGAGGGGCCATCAAGGTATGATAAATTATGTAAAAACCCATTCAGACACGTGTGAAAAACTAAGCGTTTTAGGACATATATTTATAGGGAGTGTTTCTATTTCCCATGTAAATAATCATATCCCGAAATCTTGAGGGGTGTTTTATGGACAACCTGTATACTACTGTATGTGTTTCATAGTTTATTAAAAGTAACATGAAATATAATACTGTCAGTAAATTTACTCCCAAATATGATGTATCAATGGTTCATTTTAGAAAGCTAAACTAGAAGAATGTAAACGAGATTAAAATAATAATTCCAACTTTAAAGTAAAATAAAATTATTCCCTACAGCAAAACCGTTTCATTGTTTGCGTGATATGTCAAAGTAAATGTGCCTCTTAGTAAGCAAACCAAATCAATGTATTCCGTAAAGTAAATCACGTACAACACCATCGAACATTACTTCACCAATGGGCTGCCTGACCTGGGTAAGTAAGCCAACGAATGACTACATACATTAATACAATTAATTAAGATAATACTTCAAAATAAAAAGTCTATTCAAATTAGCGTTTACTAGGCCTATTGGAAAGCTAAGAGAATAAATGGAAACAGTTCTTATAGACTAATCCTCCTGGTGTACGCCAACATTTAATAGGTCACCATAATACATAAATCATTATTCGCCCTAAATAATATATACTGTAGACTAATTTTGTTAATCACTACGCCTAAATAAAAACTTTTGTAAATTCAATCATCGTATAGTTTGCTGTTTTTAGGATTTATAATTCTCTGAATATTAGACCTAACGAAAATCTCCATTCTTACCAATCCTAAAATCAAAACATTTTTCAGTCGATTCACCCTTCATATACCATCAAGACTTGGTAGACCTCCATTACTTGGTGGTTTTGACTTTATCAAAGGCAACTGTTCTGAGCCTGACAATATCTACAGGGGTCTGTCTTTTGATAATGAAACCCCGATTGTTTTCCTTCACCAAGTCACATTCATAAAATGGCAATCTTTAATTTTCTGTCAGTAATTTTTCCAGTTTGCAAAATTTCTTCATGACATAATTTAATTATGTTATTTTATCTATAAACCAGTTCAATATTATAAAATTAAATCGTCAAAAACACATGACACCAACACAGTTATTAAACTTGACTCTTTCTTTTCCTTTGGGTATCATGTGACTCGTTATTTCCATATAAAACAAAAATTTAGTTGTTATCTTGTGGGATTAGATCTAATTGAAAGGAATATTTAACGATATTTTAATAGAGATTATTGTGTATTGAAAATCGTGAGTATTGAAATTGTGTATAGAAAAACTTGTATTGTCTTTGAGTTCGAGTTGGTTGAAGTAGTACATGACCCAGAAGTCGTGGACAGAATGTCTTTACGGGTTTTATTCATTGAATTGTTTCTCCAACCCGTATCAAATGTTCACTATCATTTGCATTCCTTATTTCAAAACAAACAAAAATATATTATTGCAACGTTTTCTTATACACAATTACGGCTAGCATATGTAAAGTTATATTTAGATTCTTACATTGCACTATTTGTATGAGCTACTCTGCACATTTTTACAAATGCTATGGAGAAAATCTTCTTGTACTTTTATAAACCTTGTATAGTGGCTACTTTATAAAGAAGTTAGAAAAAAATATTCAAAAATATTATCAGGCTATATTGAAGTTGAATAAAATACACAGTTTAATCTTTAGTTAAATTTTGTGAATTAAATATAACTTTGTCCAAAATACACATACTTACAAAGCCTGATTAAGTATGTAATTGGGGAAAGGGAGGGTTGTAGTACCGAGGGATCTGGGGGGGTAAAGACTTCGGAAATTTTCATTAAAAAATGAGACAATTTGTTTGACATCAAATTGTTCTCGCATTTACGTACCATATCTTGACAATTTGAGGATAAGAATTCAAAACCTGAAACTACATTTGAATTTCTAGTTCGGAAATACTTACTCTTGTAAAGTTGTTATTGGTTGGCTGTCTGGTTATTCGACATAAAGACACTTAAACAGACTTGAATAATTTTTTTTATTGAAAAAACAGCTGTTTTCCTACTCTAAACAGTCCATAAAACCCTATAACTAATTTTTAGTATTGACTAGTCCATAGTTCTGGTCGTGTGGATGGAGCATGCACATCAATGAATTTCCCTCTCCAACGACAGTGGTACATTCACGTCAAAAAATAAACTTATCGGTCACAGTACCTAGAAATAATCCCACGTGATTGGTTGATTTAGTTACCAATATTTAATAAAACAATCAAACCGGCTGATTTCGTCCATGTGACGTCACAGTCTACTGTCACAGTTTTACTGTGCTCCTGCACAGCCTTGTCGTGATAAGTACTGTGACAAAACGAAATAAGCTGTTTTTTTTGTGATTACATTTTTGTCATGGACGTTACCAAATAAGTTATTGTAAAATCTCAATATTATAGAAGAAGCCCTATTATTTTAATTATAGTTATTGTTATTACTATGACAATCTTTGTTCCAGTTTTTATATCCTTAATTTCAATAACACAAGCACCATTGATCAAACTATGTAAAAATAGCAGTTAACCTAAATAATATTTTGAACATACTGTACACAATAGACGTAGAAGAAATATGGTGGGGATATTCACTACCTGTCTTGCGCTACCTCTCCTACATCCCTAGAACCATGGCCTGGTCTGTACCAGGACTAAAATAACATCTGTGATTGTATTTAGCATCATAACCAAACATACAAGAACTTTTATTTGTAGGACTACTGCATGAAATCGTTAGTAGGGTTGTTTATGTATAACATAAATGTAAACACTGAAAATAACATTTCATCAGTTAACCTCAAAACCAAGTCACTAACTTTTACCGATAGCAAAATATCTAGTGATAATAATAGGGTTGCAATAAACAAACGGGAAATCTACAAACTTGATTCGTTTTTGCAATTTTAAATACTACAAATTATTCTTAATGATAATAATTATCTTTTAAATTATTTAAAAAAATACATATTTCTTATTTTAAATGTAACTAAACTGTATCTTTAAATAACTGTTAAAATCATAATAACTATTAAGTATTGTTATCTTTAACACAAAACTGTATAGAAACTCTCAATATTTAATGTTGTTAACTAAGTATGATAAAATAAAAAATGAATAAATAAAAGTATAATGAACATTAGGAGTAAAGAAAAAAAATAACCAAACAAATCCTGAGTTCAGAATTAAAATTATATTCAACAAATTAAATTATGCTTACTTGTTTACTTCATCATAGCGAATATGTTTTGTTCATCATTTATGTCCCGGTGGATGTACAACATCGCCAGTCCATTAAGACGACTTTTAGCACATTTAGATCTTAGATATATCTTGAGAGTTCGAAAAGTGGAGAAAGATCTATCAGCACTGGCTATACTGACGGGCAAAGTTAGTATAATCCGAGTGGCGAGGCGCCGCGGAGGAAACATGACTCGCAGCAGCAGGTGAATAACAGTGTCGGTGTCAGTGATAGTATGTTGTCCTCTGCGGCGAGTGGAAGCAATGGTCTCTCTATTACTTATGTCATTAATACTGTATGTAATACTTATTGTATATTCTAATAATATTGGTATATTTCAAAAAATATTGAAATTAGGTACTACAACACTAATCAATTACATTTTAATTTTTATTATTACAAAAAAAGTCAACCTTCTTAGCGGACGGGGGAGTGGTCACCCCCCGCCCCCCTTTAATTCGTCTCTGCATCCTTACCAATCTTTATAACAAACAACTTTTCGTAATTATTGAAAATGTTTCTTGGTTTTTGTTTGTTCGTTTTATTTTTTTATCATGATAAATAATGTAAATTCATCAGTAATAACAAAACTAATGAATTACCGTATTTTGCACTAAATGTAATTTTAATTCACAAGAGCAACAATATTATTGGCTTCGTTCACGGATCAAAGCCTTGTTTTCTCAAACACTGATTCACGATCGACCAGTTTTTACTCTCGCCAGGCTGCAGGTGAGTGATCAAAAGAATGTAGAAATGTTGTGGCGTTCCATTGACTTGGCCACTTCAGTATCATAACAATACAACTATCAGACCAGGTTATTGTTGGAGGAAATGTTGAGGAGGACATTATAGGGCAATTTAAAACTAGATTTAACCCCCTTAAAGATGGATTTGGTAGTCTTAACTCTTGGTAGTTCTTAGTACAGTAAGAGGATAAAATTCGTATTTTTAATACTCCCAGATACTTTATACGAGTACATCAAATGAATGAAGCACTCTTTCCTTTATATTTGTATTTATAAGTCTGGGATTCGACCTTTAATAACATATATCAGTTTATGAACCCGAACATCTCATACAACTCTTGCAAACTAAACAAGCTTGCTTAGCCTCAACGGGTACGCTGATTATTGTATATACGGATGCTTGTGGCCGCATGTCTAAGGAGAGCATGAAGGGTAATCTGAGACTCAAGCCGAGTGACACTTATAAGTTAAAACGCTGTAATCAAAACGTTGTTTCCTATAATGTGTGGTCATATAATGATCATTTACAATACAGTGTAATGTTCTTAGTGCCATTTTCGTGATGTTTTCATTTGAAGTTGTATCGTATTTAAAAGACAATGCTGTTTTTTAAGTACAAACACTGAAGTTTGAATATAAGCTGTTTGAAAACAATTAAGATGTGACCTAAAAGTACGAGAATATTAAAAAACCAAAAAAATGTATATATATATATATGATGGAGATTTTTTTATCTTGCTTGCGGTTGTTTGAAGTTTTGCTATAGTACTGAAGTGATATAAATATTAATGAGTGACTTTTTATTCAGTTGTAATGTTACAAACAAATAAAGGGAATGCATGACAGTCTTTAAAGAACGCGCATTCTAAAGGAGTCACGCATTCGTTCTAAATACACTTATTTAAGTGCCGTACGTTCAGAGTCTGAGGTCCAGCAACAGATCAGAGGGCAGGTGTCTCGTCTCCTTGTACTCGAGGGGTGGTGTGTCATAATTGCTCAACCCCGATGTGGTGGGGTAATATTAACTTTATTTTTACAATTTTACATTAGTTCCTTTGTACTGTGTATATACACACTTACAATAACTCTGAAATCTTACTCTATTTATGGAATGTACTGACCAGTGCCTTCGTTTACATGATTTCTTACACGGTAAATTACAGGCCTATAGCATGTACTGTATATCGGCGATAGGCTCCACACTACAGGAGCACAACTTGACATAGAATCGCATAGTGCAAGCACCCCCACCGGGTACGCAGCAGTAAATATTACCGAATGTCAGACACGTGTCTTGAGAGAACGCGCGACAGTCAACGCCGTGAAAACGCATAAACTTCTGCGTTCAGGAACGTACGACGCCGAACACGTTGCATAAAACCAGCCTTAGTTAGGAACACGACTACACAGATCTTCCACACGTATACTAGACATCATTCAAGTCCACCTTCAAAAACGACACACAAGGCTGTCTACTATATAAATAATCTCAATAACAATAATAGTTAGGTAAAATGAGACATAATAACAATCATATTCTTCTCACTTTCATACCAACAATAATAGTTAGATAAAATGAGACATAATAACAAACAGATTGTTCTCACTTTCATACCAACAATAATAGTTAGGTAAATTGAGACATAATAACAAACAGATTGTTCTCACTTTCATACCAACAATAATAGTTAGGTAAAATGAGACATAATAACAAACAGATTGTTCTCACTTTCATACCAACAATAATAGTTAGGTAAAATGAGACATAATAACAAACAGATTGTTCTCACTTTCATACCAACAAGAATGCGACTGTTATAATGTCTTTATTTCCAAGACATTTTCGTATTGAACGTATTTTAGAATCGAAATTTGTATAAATCAGCAAAATATCTGATAAATTAAATTACAAAGATTATTTGTTTTGTTTCATTCTTCGTAACAGTCCCACGCTATTCTTGAATATATTAGTTATATTGGTTAAAATCGGCCGGTGAAGTGTTTGTGAATCATGAATATCGAATTTGAATATTGTATAGAACGATGCAAAATCAGACGACACATTCGAGTTCTCAAAAAAGTTATCTATGTCAAAAAAATAAATAAATAAATAAAATAATAATAATAAAAATAAAATAAATAAATAAAAAAATAGCTATCATGGGAAACTCTCACATTTCCTGCTAACAAAACTCACTATTTCTTGTATAACTTGTTTACACATTCTTATAAGAGTGTATTTAACCTCATAACATAGCGTATATTGTATTAGACAACGGAATGGTGTCTGTATTAAAATCTCTACCTAATACTTATTTTTTCATAACCATCTATCTTTTCCAATAAAGTTATTTTCTATATATACCCAAATAGAACCCTTACGGAATTACATTTATGGACTTATTTATGTACATGAATTGACTTAGTTTATAGTAATTGGAATCTCTTGAATCTGTTTATCGTAAGTATTAATTAAACACGAAACATCCAGACCCAAGGGGAATTTCAGAATAAATTAGTTTGTTGGGCCTAAAAATGGGTTAGTATTGAACTATGAGTTAATATGGGACTAAAGAGACGTGGCTATAAGTAGCTTTCATTTAATAATAGAAGCACTTTCATTTATTCTAGAAAGGTATAAGAAAAATCAGTAAATGATAATAATGATTTATTTCCATCCATTTTTACAAATATAAAACAATAATACGTCTCGGAAAAAACTAACCACACTTACAAGTATTTGTGGCCAGTACAAAATTATTTACAAAATACTAAAATACAAAATATAACTTAATAAAAACATATTAAAAACATGGGTCCAGCTTCTACATTGTAAAAATAAGACTCTGTGGCGCATGAAACACTTAAAAGTTATCTTAAATTCATCTTACACTATATTTATTGCTACTTAACTTAACATTTCTTATATAAAATACATTACAAGACTAAAATAACAAGAAACCATATTAATTGCAAGAAGTGTCAATATTTATATTAAACAAAAATCCAAATAGTCTAGATCTTGTTTCGTAAATAGCAAATTCTTCAAATTCATAGAAAAAAAATTTCAAATTTGTACTACTTTTTATGTCATGTGGTAATTGATTAAAATATTTAGGTCAAATATAATGAAAAGATTGTTTAAAAACACTTTTTGAGGCTTTTGGGAGTTTAAATATTCTACTTGGCCCACTCCTCGTATTATATAGTAAATTTGTAGTGCCAGTATTACCACTTTTGACATAAAACAATCTTAAAACTTTATAGACAAAAAGGTTTTGTATCGGGAGAATTTTTAATGTATAATATAATGGAAAAGAACTCTCTCTCTGCGATTTTTATTTGTAATTATTCTAATTATATGATTTTGTGTTTTTCTGATTTTTAAAATGTAAGTCTTGCTAGCACTTCCCCAACAGTGTATTCCGTACTGAAGTCTCGAATGTATAAGAGCAAAATAAAGAGTTTTCAGAGTCATTTCATCACAAAAATTCCTTAAATAGTAAAATTTTCTTATCAATATTTTTGTTTTATTTTGTAGATTTTCTAAATGCTTTATCCAATTTAGATGTTCATCCAATAAAATTCCAAGGTATTTAAAGTATTTAGCCTTTTCTACTTTTTGACATTTTAAATGATTTTCACTACAATTATCTATATGGTATACAAAGTCTGAGGGAAAATCAAAACTTATGTGACTGAAGTTTACGAATTTCGTTTTACTTACATTTATTTGCATTTATTTTTTTAACACCATTCTTTTAAAGTATTTAGATCTTCCATAATATTTTGCCCAGCTCTGACGGTATCCGTGAATGAATAAAACAACGCAATGTCATCTGCGAATGCACACATTTCGCCATTAAATGGTACAACAAATTTCCCCATATAATAAAACAAATGTAAATTGTTTTATTATAAAAGACGCCCTATTATATAGAAATGACTAGTTGTAGTTGAACTAATATCGTCAGAATAGCAAATAGATAGATAGTACATCGTTCTCAGGGAACCTCTTTCTTATTTATCCCAAGGTAATTGTGTTTGGACCCTCCCCTGAATAATTCACTACTGGCCTACTTCATACACGTCACTCCGATCGGAGATGCACTAACCAACATTAGCCTACTTCATACACGTCACTCCGATCGGAGATGCACTAACCAACATTAGCCTACTTCATACACGTCACTCCGATCGGAGATGCACTAACCAACATTAGCCTACATAGAATGACTTTAGTGAAAAGCATATATATTGAACAAGTAAAGATAAAGCAACATCAAACTTGCTGGCTTCGAATAAAATGTGAATTACGAGTATATATTGTTCTTGTAAAATCGCAATTGAAAGTGATACTGCTGAATTGACGATAATACACTTTAAGATTGTTTAGCAAGCTAGGCAGATGTTGGATTCCATACTGATAACTGTATCTAAACAACGCAAGAGCAATGATTCACTTACTGGTTGGAGTTTTTATCAATAAATGAGACACTTAATATTTATTTATCAAGTAACCATGACCTCACGGGCCTGGACCTAACTTGATAGTGATAGCATTTGACCTATTTGTGATGTTTGACGTTATTATATAAAATAAAAACGATTGGTCTTTGTTACTGCACCTTGTCAGATATACATTGTTCGTTTACCGAACGTTCAATAGGCTACTAAAATAAATAAATTAAGCTTAAAAGTGTCTTAGAATGAAATAAATAACAACGATCACAAATAAACTGATGAGAGTGTTACTAACATTTTTTATCAAATAATGATTCATTTTACTTAACTTAGAAAAATAGAAACTAGATTATAAATTTATAAATTAAAGTTAAATGATGTCTTATTTGTTGTATATTAAAATTATATCTTATATGTAAAGGGGTTCGGTAGGCCATTAGTGCCCATGTTAAATTTACAATATTGATGATCCGTTTCCATGGAAACTACTAAAGATATTTGAATACATTTTTGCACACAATATATGTGTTATTTATAATAAGTTAATATGATGTTTTTCTTTTTTATTTTTCCATTTTTTATTTACAATTTTTAAAAAATAGTTTCGAAATTAATTAAATTTTAAAGGATTTTTAATATGTAAAAAAACAGACATTAATTAAAAGAATAATATGTAAGTTTTAATCACAACCTCAATAGTATGTGGTAAACATTTCAAGACCATATAATTGGTAGTTTTTGAGAAAACGGGTCATTTATATGAAAAATCTAGATTTTTGGATAATGGAAAATAAAATTTTTTTAGTACAATAAATACCTAAATAAATGTAGTTTTTTGCATTCCAGCACCATAGAATGGCTGGTCTGGGTATTCATCATCTTGAAATGCCTCTTCTAACTTCCTTTTAGCACTTTCTATATGTTGTCTGGTTTTTTCATGAGTTTGGAAACCATACGCTCGCCCCGTAGCACACGTAACTTGTCTAGTTCACAAATTACTGATGCAGTATTTTCACTAACAATCATTCCAAATTCTTTCAATAACAAACAGATTGTCTCATTGCCTTTATTAAAATTTAATATGGCATCATAGACACCTAACTTAAGTGTTTCGAGTCCCACAAACACAGTTTTTGGGAGTCACGACCAATTGACACCAATCACAGATTCACTGAGGTTCTGTGACTTGCCATATACACACTTCTTTAACAGATAAGAATTTTCCAGATCCTTAAAAATAGGCTTGATTTCCCTCATAATAGCTTCATGTATGTGCAAATACTGGGTATGATCATATGTTTCATTTTTGGATATATCTCGCTGTTATTTGCCCCAACTAAACAGACAAACGTTGAGCCAAAAGCCATGACATTGGCATATAAAAAATTACATAAGTTCCCTTCTACTTATTCTATTATTTTGGGACGGGTCTTAAATTAAATCTAAAACTTAGAGTAATAAAAAAAATTAACAAAAAAATATTTTTAAATATTAAAGCCTACCGAATCCCCTTAAGGGTATTCGATCGAAAATTATTTTTGAAATTTTTTGAAAAAAATTGTATTGGTTAAAGTAATAAGTGTGTTGAGGAAAGAATTTAATAAAAGTTTTAATGGATATATAGCTACCTTAAGTGGCTAATTTGGCCTTTCTTGGTTCCTAACTCATTAACAAATAGTGCGATATATTTTATTCACATTTTGAGAAAATAGTGGACAATAACCTCTAACCAACCTAGAAGTAATTAAAACTACTAATAAAAAGAATAATTTTTTAAGTTTAACCAATTATTATTTGGCAAATGAAGTCTGTATGAATTTCGAGTTGAAATTTGTACAATTATCTTTGGTCGAAAAAGTAAATTTAATTGATAACGTTTACAATAAATTAGGGAGTTATTCCCGATTTTGCTCCGGACACGCAGCAAGAGTGCTGTTACTGTCCCATGCCAACAGCAAGGGATTCACTATGCTACTCGTAGCGACAGTGGCGGCGAAACGTTGAACTAAACTCCATCTAGCACCGGACTGAACCGGTCGGACGAACACCTTTAAGTGAAGTTAAGGCTAAGAATCCCTCTCTAACACTCAACCTGGGGACCAACGGCCTCATTGACCAGTGGGGCTGCATGCAAGAACAGGATCGCTCAGCTAGTCAATCGTCGAAGGATATTGCTTGATGCCGTTATCTTGTGATGACGTTGGAACCCTTCGGCGAAGGTCAGTGTGCAATTGAATGAGCAGGTGTTTGAATAACGCAGGGTATTCAATATTGAAACGCAATATTGAATACCCTGGATACTTTAAAAGTAGCTATAGCATATTAAGCTAAGGAATTCATTCCCTTTATTTCTGAGTGACGTTACAAGTACGTAACTCTAAAAATAAAGAGTGACTCATAAACATATATACTTGTTCATCACTATACTAAAACCTGAAAACTCAAGCAAGGTCCATCCTTCAACAAAATGTTCTCTTAATTTAGAGGGAACGGTAAATTGTTATTAAATATATTAGATTCGAATTTATAATCAGAGTTGCCTTTTTAAGTTGTACCCGACTCAAAATAAAACCACCACGAACAATTGTACTAGGAACATTATACTCTATTTAAAATAAATAGTATATGACCGAACCACAAGTATTTCCTAGAGGACTAGATTTGTAGCAATTTAGTAATCAAATACAAATAATTTTTACGTCGTGTTAAGTGTTTTCCAATAGCAAAAATGTGTGTATTTTACAAAAACCAAAGACATTGATGATAGAGTAGCAATAAATAAATAAGACAATAGTGTTTTCTCGTTTTTTTTAATTTTTTTTAAGACACGTATAATTATCTTCAAATGGTAAAAAAAGTTTGTGGTTGAATAATTGATATTTATAGTTTGACTGATTCATATACATTATCAAACATTTTCTTAGCAAAGTATATTTTTCAAATTTAAGAAACATTAAATGTAAAGTGATCATCAAGTGCATGTAAAAATAACATGTTGCAAAATCCTCCGAGATAAATTATAAATGTATTCACTCAATACATGCGGTAATTAAAGAAGTCACATATGGTCTCGATGTTATTTCTATATTTTCAGGTAAATAAAAACACATACAACATTTAAATCCCATTTTTTCAATTGACCATTGAGAAAGTAGTAATCTGTTTAGTGTAAAAGTAGAAATAAATAGTTTATTGATTTTCATGGACGAAGCATTCTGATAGTTTGGGTTTTAGTTTCTATATTAACAGCAGAAGTAAAATCTAGAGGAAGTCGATGGCAGCTTGTGCCGACATACATCACGTCTGGTCCGCACAACGGGAATGGTTACACTCTACTACACAGACTATATTTGATAATTTGGATATAAATGTTTTTATTCTTTAAGAACATAATTATTCACTTTGTAATTCTTGATGGTTAATTTACTACATATTTTGTGTATTGTGTAACCGGCTTCTGTTTTCACTTCTTAATGTATTGTAAAGTATTTAATAAGATTAAATACTATTTGAAGGGTAGTAAATTCATGATCATTTATAAAGGTAATTTAATAAAAGTTTCATGTTTATGTTTTACAAATATTAATCATCATTGTTTATTTTAAATTAATGTTATTGTAATATAATACACGTACAGTATTATAATCATGTATAATTGTGGCATCTTCGATTGTGATCAGCCTTTTTATTATTATTATTTTATTTTTTTACAAAATGATTTTGTTAACTTTATAATTTACTCCATATGAACCAGCCAAGATGGCGACTTCTAGGTGACAGGTGCCGTCATTATTGCACGGCTACCTGCTCAGTGTCAGGTTGTTTGTTTGTTTGTAGTCGGTCTGTTTACCACCCAGGAACGTAAAGGGGTCTAGTTTGACGCAGACAAGCAGCGCAGATCTTGTAAAGCTGTCCGAGATTACAGGTACACAAACTCTATGTTGTTTAGTATTAAATTATCATTGTGTTTTATTCTTTCAGGGAAACATGAATAACCCTTAAACGTATATTCGTGGGTGAGCAATAACAGTAACAAAACTGTTCCCCGTTTGTATCTTGTTAGTGCCAAACTGTTATCTATAAGTAATCCCAATATCTTATTTTTTAATAACCATCACAAATCGGTAGTTATTTTTTCTTAAAACATATTATATAATTAGCTAAACTGTCTTTAATGATTAACGAAAGAGTCGTGTGATGATTCCAAAGTGCGCAACTTGTACCACAATTTCCAGAACCAAATTAGGGCATTGATTCACCATTATAAAGTTAATTATTTACATGTTCAAATAACCCAAACATAACACAATTTCAGCTAAAAAATTTAAAAGTGGACTACTTTTATGTGTTAATAATTTTACTATAACAATCTTCTAATTAAAATCCTTTAATCACTACACTTGGATATTTGTATTGTAAAACATTAGCATAACTTCCATATCCAGAATAATTTTGACAGAAAATCTACTACAGTCATATATCAGCCTCAATCGTCTACCTCAGTCCTTCCCTCGCCCATGTATTACAGAGTTACCTCTGGCCACTCTAATATGTCAGCCTCAACCGTCTACCTCAGTCCTTCCCTCACCCAGAGTTACCACTGGCCACTCTAATATATCAGCCTCAACCGTCTACCTCAGTCCTTCCCTCGCCCAGAGTTACCAATGGCCACTCTAATACATCAGCCTCAACCGTCTACCTCAGTCCTTCCCTCGCCCAACCACTGGCCACTCTAATATATCAGCCTCAACCGTCTACCTCAGTCCTTTCCTCGCCCAGAGTTACCACTGGCCACTCTAATATATCAGCCTCAACCGTCTACCTCAGTCCTTCCCTCGCCCAGAGTTACCACTGGCCACTCTAATATATCAGCCTCAACCGTCTACCTCAGTCCTTCCCTCGCCCAGAGTTACCACTGGCCACTCTAATATATCAGCCTCAACCGTCTACCTCAGTCCTTCCCTCGCCCAGAGTTACCAATGGCCACTCTAATACATCAGCCTCAACCGTCTACCTCAGTCCTTCCCTCGCCCAACCACTGGCCACTCTAATATATCAGCCTCAACCGTCTACCTCAGTCCTTTCCTCGCCCAGAGTTACCACTGGCCACTCTAATATATTAGCCTCAACCGTCTACCTCAGTCCTTCCCTCGCCCAGAGTTACCACTGGCCACTCTAATATATCAGCCTCAACCGTCTACCTCAGTCCTTCCCTCGCCCAACCACTGGCCACTCCAATATATCAGCCTCAACCGTCTACCTCAGTCCTTCCCTCGCCCAGAGTTACCACCGGCCAATCTAATATGTCAGCCTCAATCATCTACCTCAGCCCTTCCCTCGCCCAGAGTTACCACTGGCCACTCTAATATATCAGCCTCAACCGTCTACCTCAGTCCTTCCCTCGCCCAGAGTTACCACCGGCCAATCTAATATGTCAGCCTCAATCATCTACCTCAGCCCTTCCCTCGCCCAACCACTGGCCAATCTAATACATCAGCCTCAACCGTCTACCTCAGTCCTTCCCTCGCCCAGAGTTACCACTGGCCAATCTAATATGTCAGCCTCAATCATCTACCTCAGCCCTTCCCTCGCCCAGAGTTACCACTGGCCACTCTAATATATCAGCCTCAACCGTCTACCTCAGTCCTTCCCTCGCCCAGAGTTACCACCGGCCAATCTAATATGTCAGCCTCAATCATCTACCTCAGCCCTTCCCTCGCCCAGAGTTACCACTGGCCACTCTAATATATCAGCCTCAACCGTCTACCTCAGTCCTTCCCTCGCCCAGAGTTACCACCGGCCAATCTAATATGTCAGCCTCAATCATCTACCTCAGCCCTTCCCTCGCCCAGAGTTACCACTGGCCACTCTAATATATCAGCCTCAACCGTCTACCTCAGTCCTTCCCTCGCCCAGAGTTACCACCGGCCAATCTAATATGTCAGCCTCAATCATCTACCTCAGTCCTTCCCTCGCCCAGAGTTACCACCAGCCAATCTAATATGTCAGCCTCAACCGTCTACCTCAGTCCTTCCCTCGCCCAGAGTTACCACTGGCCACTCTAATATATCAGCCTCAACCGTCTACCTCAGTCCTTCCCTCGCCCAGAGTTACCACTGGCCACTCTAATATATCAGCCTCAACCGTCTACCTCAGTCCTTCCCTCGCCCAGAGTTACCACCGGCCAATCTAATATGTCAGCCTCAATCATCTACCTCAGCCCTTCCCTCGCCCAGAGTTACCACTGGCTACTCTAATATATCAGCCTCAACCGTCTACCTCAGTCCTTCCCTCGCCCAGAGTTACCACCGGCCAATCTAATATGTCAGCCTCAATCATCTACCTCAGTCCTTCCCTCGCCCAGAGTTACCACTGGCCACTCTAATATATCAGCCTCATTCATCTACCTCAGCCCTTCCCTCGCCCAGAGTTACCACCGGCCAATCTAATATGTCAGCCTCAATCATCTACCTCAGCCCTTCCCTCGCCCAGAGTTACCACTGGCCACTCTAATATATCAGCCTCAACCGTCTACCTCAGTCCTTCCCTCGCCCAGAGTTACCACCGGCCAATCTAATATGTCAGCCTCAATCATCTACCTCAGCCCTTCCCTCGCCCAGAGTTACCACTGGCCACTCTAATATATCAGCCTCAACCGTCTACCTCAGCCCTTCCCTCGCCCAGAGTTACCACTGGCCACTCTAATATATCAGCCTCAACCGTCTACCTCAGTCCTTCCCTCGCCCAGAGTTACCACCGGCCAATCTAATATGTCAGCCTCAATCATCTACCTCAGTCCTTCCCTCGCCCAGAGTTACCACTGGCCACTCTAATATATCAGCCTCATTCATCTACCTCAGTCCTTCCCTCGCCCAGAGTTACCACTGGCCACTCTAATATATCAGCCTCATTCATCTACCTCAGCCCTTCCATCGCCCAGAGTTACCACCGGCCAATCTAATATGTCAGCCTCAATCATCTACCTCAGTCCTTCCCTCGCCCAGAGTTACCCCAGCCAATCTAATATGTCAGCCTCAATCATCTACCTCAGCCCTTCCCTCGCCCAGAGTTACCACTGGCCACTCTAATAAAATTGAATAAAAGTGAATCAATCAGGCAAATAACAGACAACATAACTCATATTTTCATATATTAAAATAGAATTATCGTGTATAAAGCTGCCACAGTTTAAATGGGATCCTATATTTTGCAGAATTAATTTTATAACACATTTTAGCCAAGCTCCCTAAGAGCTAGTGAGTAATTCCATATCATATTATGCAATTTTAGACGTAATTTTAGGTTTTTTTGTAGATAAAACGTGAAATATCAACTTTATAAATTTCTGGAAATTATATCTTTCAAAGAAATTCCCCTCCAATGAAAACCGTAAGGCTGTTTTGTCTAACGCTGACGACGAGGTAAACAAGCTCTGAAAGCCTTTATATTGGGATCGGCCTTCATAATATAATTGACACTTTCATACAACATGAGGAAATTGGTTCCGTGAAAGGCCAAAGTAATGTTTGGCTTTGTCCATGTGAGGTACTTTATATTGTTCCCAACCAGTTAGTTGATGGTTTATATACAAGGAAAAGATATTTTATTTTCTATGCATATAAGAGTACTGTGTGATTTTTATTTTACGAAATAATTTTCATCCACTATTTTACACTGTATGATATGTTGTAAATTGCTTTTTATTATTTTCCAATCTAGATAGTATGGTGAGCACGAAACTGAAGGAGGTGGCAGATATATTGATGTTAGGTGTTGGGCCCTAGATAGTATGGTGAGCACGAAACCGAAGGAGATGGCAGATATATTGATGTTAGGTGTTGGACCTAGATAGTATGGTGAGCACAAAACCGAAGGAGATGGCAGATATATTGATGTTAGGTGTTGGGCCCTAGATAGTATGGTGAGCACGAAACCGAAGGAGGTGGCAGATATATTGATGTTAGGTGTTGGGCCCTAGATAGTATGGTGAGCACGAAACCGAAGGAGATGGCAGATATATTGATGTTAGGTGTTGGGCCCTAGATAGTATGGTGAGCACGAAACCGAAGGAGATGGTAGATATATTGATGTTAGGTGTTGGGCCCTAGATAGTATGGTGAGCACGAAACCGAAGGAGATGGCAGATATATTGATGTTAGGTGTTGGGCCCTAGATAGTATGGTGAGCACGAAACTGAAGGAGGTGGCAGATATATTGATGTTAGGTGTTGGGCCCTAGATAGTATGGTGAGCACGAAACCGAAGGAGATGGCAGATATATTGATGTTAGGTGTTGGGCCCTAGATAGTATGGTGAGCACGAAACCGAAGGAGGTGCCAGATATATTGATGTTAGGTGTTGGGCCCTAGATAGTATGGTGAGCACGAAACCGAAGGAGATGGTAGATATATTGATGTTAGGTGTTGGGCCCTAGATAGTATGGTGAGCACGAAACCGAAGGAGGTGCCAGATATATTGATGTTAGGTGTTGGGCCCTAGATAGTATGGTGAGCACGAAACCGAAGGAGGTGGCAGATATATTGATGTTAGGTGTTGGGCCCTAGATAGTATGGTGAGCACGAAACCGAAGGAGATGGCAGATATATTGATGTTAGGTGTTGGACCCTAGATAGTATGGTGAGCACGAAACCGAAGGAGATGGCAGATATATTGATGTTAGGTGTTGGGCCCTAGATAGTATAGTGAGCACGAAACCGAAGGAGGTGGCAGATTATGGTAAAGTATTTACTAGAGTATTGATAAAGTAAAATATAAAGAACAAGATAGAATAATATAGCTACAATTTACACATGCTTTAAAATAACCTAAAAATTGCCTCAAAATACAGGTAGATATTTGTTACAATACTTTTAGCTAAAGTAGTAATATATGTCATTAAATAAACTGTACAGTTGTCACAGTACTATATAAAAATGTATGGTTGAAATGAGTTATTGTATTAATAAATATAATGTTGTAGTGTATTACTATAATGATATTTTAATTCATTGAACTTCTTTAATTAAACTATTTTGGTTCTAAGCACTTCACTAATCGGTTGAGATAATAATAAATTACACGCACTTGATTGAATAGAAGCTACTTGTTACTACTTGAACTAAACGAACAACGAATTATCAGGAAGTCAACAAAGCAGAGCTAGAACTGTAAACATCTGTGTAGCTTTAAAGAAACAAAGTTATTATTATTAATCGTGGGTGTAATTAGTACATGTGTAATGTATTATAAGTTTATCAAAACTGATACGTTATTATTATTATTAATCGTGGGTGTGATTAGTACATGTGTAATGTATCATAAGTTTATCAAAACTGATACAATATTATTATTATTAATAGTGGGTGTAATTAGTAACATGTGTAATGTATCATAAGTTTATCAAAACTGATACAATATTATTATTATTAATCGTGGGTGTAATTAGTAGGCCTACATGTGTAATGTATCATAAGTTTATCAAAACTGATACAATATTATTATTAATCGTGGGTGTAATTAGTAGGCCTACATGTGTAATGTATCATAAGTTTATCAAAACTGATACAATATTATTATTAATCGTGGGTGTAATTAGTAGGCCTACATGTGTAATGTATCATAAGTTTATCAAAACTGATACAATATTATTATTATTAATCGTGGGTGTAATTAGTACATGTGTAATGTATCGTAAGTTTATCCAAACTGATACAATATTATTATTATTAATCGTGGGTGTAATTAGTACATGTGTAATGTATCATAAGTTTATCAAAACTGATACAATATTATTATTATTAATCGTGGGTGTAATTAGTACATGTGCAATGTATCATAAGTTTATCAAAACTTAAACGATATTATTATTACTATTTGTCACAAAATATTTCAAAATTAACGTATTCATTCATAATTGTATTACTGTAATTACATATTTCTTTAAAAGAACATAATTAATTCTTTCTATGCATTCATAATCCTAGCTTTAATAAAAATGTTGAGTTCTCAAATGACTCATTATTTTTTCTCGAGTCATAACATCGACATTTTGACCAATTAATTTAAACTGTGGTTACAATTCAGAAAGTGTTTTGCTACATTTGATCTTTCGGGCTTTTTTATTTTTAAATGTAGAAACATGGTTTTAATATATTTTGTTGACATGTACAGTTTGACCTGTATAAAACACAACACATTTATTACATTTAACATTATACAGGGTATTGGTGAACTCTCTGGAACTTTTCATCAGTAATTGTTCCTTAGGTCAAGACAAACATATTTCACAATATATAAACTTGGGTCTACGGTGACTAGTTTACTGTCTGTCTGTATGTTTTTTTTACATATTATTTTATAACCCAAGAACTATTTAAGAAATAAACTTCAAATTTAGTATACATGTGTAACTAAATAGGTAAAACAAGGACGTAAATATCAATAATTTAACTGCATTAATTTCAAAATTGCGGCCTTTTAAAATCTTTAATCTCAAATTTCATGAAAACCGTTATAGCTATAAAAAAAATAATAGTTAAGTAAAGAATGCCTAATAAAGAGACAAATCAAACATCTTATTTACCGAAATCGAATAATAAATAACCTAGGTGTGACCATTTTTTTAAATCAGTGTAATTTGTACAATACGCCAATACATCTAAAACATAGTTTAACAGCAAATATGAGTTATAGTGCGCATTATTAATCAACTGTTTTAAATCGACTTAATGTTAACAATGAGTCAGCTGTTTATTAACAATGAATTATTTATCAAATAGAATAGCAAATATTTCCTCAAAACAAATTTATAAAAGTTGCTTAGTAACGGCCTACAACATGATTGCACAGTCTCCAACGTTATACTACAGATCGATGAAATCGTTTAAAAATATCTACTTCTCCTGAATTCTTGCTGCAGCTTCTTTAATTCTGCCAACTAAGTCCACTGATATTTCACTCCACTGGTGTGCTGTGTACCAGTTCTTTTAAGTGTCCCCACAGAATAAAGTCTAATAGTTTGAGGTCAGGGGATCTAGCAGGCCAATGTTCAGGCCACCACGTCCCATCCACCTCTGCTTTACCTAGTCTCTGACACCCATACCAATATGAACTGGAGCTCAATCATGTTGAAACCACATATCATGTCTGATATGAAGTGGTTGATCTACTATTGATTCAAGGAAAATGTCTTTGGAAAAAACAAGGTACATAGTGCCTGAAATCTGTTAGGTAAAATTTGGGGTCCTATAGAAGATATTCAAGCTTGTTGATTGCCATTAGCCACGACATAAAAGTTTCACATGCAGTTTACAGTGTCCTCACTTTTATCGTTATTCATGTTTTTAATTAATGTCATTAGCAGTTTAGTTAAAAAACCAATACTTCTGTATTAAAAAAATATGTTGACACCTAATAGCAGCTAATGCTTACTTTTTTATAATTATTATTGCCTTTTGGTGAGCCTCTTGATCCTGCAGGGTTTTCTGAACCAAGGGGCATCACCAAGGTTTATCCTGCAAGAGGCTTCATCAAATAATTGTATAAAAATAAAATCATGTCCTGCACTGGCAAATAAATAGTAGAATTAAAAGCTTACTTTTCCTTCTATCAACAATGCGTTACAAATATACATTTGAATCAAAGTTCAAATTAAATAATTCATAAATCGCGGACGCGTCGTTAGCATGAAGTGAATCCAGCTGATTAGTTATGCGCAGCACCTCGTATTTGCTGTTAAACTATGTTTTAGGTATTATGGAAATTACATTGCTTTACATAAATTGTCAAACATGGGTTATTTATTATTATATTTCGGTAAATAAGATGTTGTTTGATTAGTCTTTTAACTGTGCACTTCTTACTTAACTTTTACCTTTTTTAGCTATGACGGTTTTCGTGAAATTTGACATTAAATATTTTAAAAGGCCATCTATTTGAAATTAATTTGGTTAAATTAAGGATATTTATTTTCTTGTTTTAACTGTTAAGCTACAGGTGTGTACTAAATTTGAAGTTTCTATCTTAAATAGCTCTTGAGTTATAGAATTATTTGTAAAAAACACATACAGACAGACAGAGAGTAAACTAGTCACCGTAGACCCAAGTTTATATTGTGAAATATGTTTGTCTTGACCTAAGGAAATATTTTTTATGATAAGTTCCAGAGAGTTCCGGGACACCTTATTATAATTATTATCTTGGGATGCAAGTTTGAGACTTGCAACATTTATCTACCAACTAATACAATTTCTTAAATATTTTAGGAACTCTTTGCTTGCAGTCGATTTTAATTATGATATATACATTTATTTTGTTTTTGACAATATTTGTCCTTATATAAAGTGTTGTTATTTTTTAATATCGAATCATGTGTTCTATTTTCTCTCAATTTTTCCTCCGATGTCATCCATTACTAATATCTTCTATCCGCTATTGATTCAATATATATTTTCTGCTTTATAACTGTAGCACTTTAAGGTATTTAATATACCAAATACAACATACTTATGAAACTGGCTGTTTTATGAGACAATGGGTGGACTTTGGATTGAACTATTATTTTTTGTTCAATTAAATTGAATTGGTTTCCTGAACATTCTATGACTAAGTTACTTATAATCATTAATTAATATAATATCTAGAAAATTAATTTGAAACATTGTTGGTGAAAGTTAAATACGTGTAGCATATTATCATTTGGACTACACGATTTCTTATTTTATATAACCATTATATCATCGAAATATGGGGCTTATAATAAGATAAAATTGGTGGGTAGTGAGATGATTGAAGCCAAGCTTCAGAAGCTAAAGGTTCTCAGTTTAATCCCAATCAGAGTCAAACCATTTTGAAAGGGATCAGGCGATAACCACCGGTTGTTTATATGACACTGGGCTGTTCATTAATGGCACATTCTAAGTATTGGTCGGCATTAGTTTACATTAACTCATCACACTCATTCGGAATCTATATTTACCCATATCTTGACGATCGATGACTTAGGAATAAATAAATAAGTAGATATCATATTCCTTATTCAACTTATATATATATATATATATATATATATATATATATATATATATATATATAGGTCCCTCTCTCTCTTATATATATTACATATAACATATATATTACATATATATATGTATGTAATATATATGTTATGAATATGTACTATACTTATATATATTACATGGTTTTGCTATGGGTAGCTGACAGTGGACTACCCATAGCAAAACTATCATTTTGCAGATCAAATTTGTTTCAAAAAATGGAATTTGTTCTTTTCAGAATATTTTTGAGTAGCTTTACAGTTTGGTTTACATACATACTCTTAAAGTTTTGTCCAACAAGTTTGTTTTAAGTGTGTTAGTCACTTCATCAACTGAAAAATTAGTATACAAATTGCAAATACCAAATGGGATTAAACTTGTGTAATGACACAGCTTGACTTGACTCACCTTATCGGCAAAGTCAATGTTGTTCTAATCATTATATTTGTAGTCGAGGTTTAAAGCAGAAGTTAAAATATTTGACAATATCTATGATAACTTTTAAATAGGAGCAGATGTGAAATGTATCTGATGACTAACAGGTCTTCATGGTAATATATGAAGGTCCACAGTCACAGAGGACATTTGTCCTTATGATCGTGTATTGGAAAGTACAGTTAGTCACTACTTATGATCGTGTATTGGAAAGTACAGTTAGTCACTACTTATGATCGTGTATTGTAAAGTACAGTTAGTCACTACTTATGATCGTGTATTGGAAAGTACAGTTAGTCACTACTTATGATCGTGTATTGGAAAGTACAGTTAGTCACTACTTATGATCGTGTATTGGAAAGTACAGTTAGTCACTACTTATGATCGTGTATTGGAAAGTACAGTTAGTCACTACTTATGATCGTGTATTGGAAAGTACAGTTAGTCACTACTTATGATCGTGTATTGGAAAGTACAGTTAGTCACTACTTATGATCGTGTATTGGAAAGTACAGTTAGTCACTTCGGTTTTGAGTGCTTTCTTTGTGACTTGAGAAAATATATTTTCCTCGTGCATTTCTGTGAGTTTCTTTTCAAATTATAGATTTCAAATTATATTTTCGAATTTTCAACTGTAATACTGTGGAATAGCGAAAAGAAGATATTAAGTGAAGTGAATAAGAACTAGCATTAGCAAATACTAGGGATTTCATAAGTAAATGATAGGTTTTGAGTAGATAAAGCGGCTAGCATTTGCTACGGGTAGTAAGTGTTAGAATTTTCCCGAACGGGTAGTAAATACTTAAACATCGTTGTGAATAAAGTTTTTGTAGTAGATTGCTCTTTAGCATATGCTAGGATATTTTTAAGTGTGGTCTGGAGGCATGCTAGGCTTTTACTACCTATCATGTTCAGTGTATCATGGCTGAGTTTATGCCCATTCGTCAACGTAAAACTTATTCTGTTCGTAGTGGAATAAACGAACGTAGTTGTAGAGAAATGTCAATGATTGACAGTCAGAGTGTTGATTTCCTTGTCACAGAGTTTCTGGAAGAAAGTGATACTCGTGGTGGTGCTATTTCTAGAAGGCAGCAAATGAAAATATTTCTGCGGTTTGTGGGTGATCCTGGCTTCCAGTCTGGTGTAGCGCAAGATGTGGGTGTTCATTTTACTACTGCTAACATAAATATAGACTACGTAATGAGTCGAATTGTTGAAAAATCACATAATTGGATCCGTTTTCCAACTACAGTTGCAGAAACGAACGAGGCTAAATTGTTGTGGCAGACCATTTTGTTCGTTTGCCAACTGTAATCGGGGCCCTAGATTGTACACAAGTCGAATAAAAAACCCACGCTGTAAGGTGATGAATACATTTGCAGAAAAGGGTATCCTAGCATTAATGTCCAGCCAACATGTGATGCATTGGAACAGTTGACAAATGTCAGTGCTGAGTGGCCAGGCAGTGTCCATGACAGAAGAGTCTGAAGAAATAGTGTTGTCAGGGACGTCGTGTCGCAATATGATGGAACATTGTGTCTTTTAGGTGATTCAGGATATAGGTTATCGCCGTCGTTGATAACACAATTTAAGCCTCCGCAAACTCATCAAGAAGAGTAGTACAATCTGACCCACGCTAGAGAAAGGGTAATAATAGAAAGGTGTTTCGGCCAGTTAAGATGGAGATTTCCAATTCTGGGAAATTGTATAAGAGTTGCATTAAAAAACATTCCCCAAGTGGTCATTAGTTGCGCTGTGCTACACAACATAGCCAAGCATCTGAAGGATGACTTTAATTTATGGGGAGCTGGATATTGTCCCAGATGAAGACGACAATGAAAATGCGGTGGTTCGTTATAATAGTCCCGAAACAACATTAAGGGGCAAAGACAAACGTGCTAACATGATGGCGTTTTTGAATAGCCAATTTTTCTACTTTAACTGAGGTTTCAAATTGTAGTATCATATATAAACCAATTGAATGTATTTGTATAATTTTAATTATTGAAGGGCGTATAGGCATATATACGCTATTTCATACAAATAAAAAAATGACGTGCGTGAGTATATGCACTTCTTTTCACTGTACAGATTTTTTTATTCATTTATTTTTTCTTTTTTGGTTTTTTAAATTATTTGGAAATTACAAGTTTGTTTACAATTCTATATTGACATAAACATACAATCTAAAATATAGCTTATAATTTGAGGCTTATTATCTTAAAGGTAGGCTATTGTAACATCCTAAAAGTATGGTATTCATCAATATTAAGATCAGTTTGAGTTGACTTTTCAACTCTTACCTTTTTAATGTTTTCCATCCGTTTGCCTCTCCAGTTTAATTTTATTAAGCTTAAATTGTTGTGTAATTTAATACAATTACACAATACAAATTGTTTGTAATTGTGATGTGGAAAGATCTTTCGTTTCATAACTCAAAACAGCGTTTTCACTTTTTCTTAATTTATTTTTTAGGCAGCCTGCACCTGTAGCTGTCTTTGGTTTCTTGGCTTCGAAAACCAAGCATTTGCTAGGTCTAGTATTTACTACCCCAAGTTAGTGCTTAGATTTTTCCGGACTGACCTAGTATTTTCTTCTAATATTTATTCACACCGATTAGACCAAATACTTACTAGACCTAGCATATGCTACGTAGACAGTACTAGTTTTTATTCACACCCATATTCAATGAAGAACAAGAAATAAAGTGTTGTTATTTCGTAAATTTAAATGCTCATTACATAAATTAGAGGAAATTTTTTAAAAAAATCAAATTTGTGGCGATTTAAATAAACATGTATTTTAACACAAAACTCAACATATTCTTACTTTAAAGTTTTAAGTGATTCTTACATGGGGTTGGATGGGACTTTCTCCAACTAGTGAAAGCCATGAAAAGGCCATACAAACGTAAAACTAATGACATTGAAGTTAAGTGGAAAGTTTCAATACTATTCAATTCAAAACTGTCAATAAAGTTTCCTAATTGATTAGCTATAACAATATAGCCATACTAATTTTATAGACTGTATAACTAATTATCAAAGTTTATTGGTAGCTTATTTCTAAATAACTTCACCGTGTAATGTTTTTCTACGACCCAGCATAACATCTAAATCATATTAATAAGACTTTCACTTCCAAATATTTTAATTATTGTCATATTAACTACTTTTTTAAGCAGTTTGGTTTTCGCATATAGCATATTTATTAACTCTCATTCACATACATAGTACACTACACTATTTATTTACGATTGGCGTCTTCCGAAGTCGGTTTAACAAAGTGTATCCAACAGCTGATATTTTATTTATAATTTGCAATAAGTTATCTAAATTTTCATACATTATCTAAACTGTTTGGGGAATATGAAATGATTATATTTAAAAAGTAAATTGATCTTGTTTAACTGTTAATATTATACTGTATTTCGTTCATCTTTCCATGTAAAATATGTCTTTTGTAATATCTGATAAAGAAAGGCTTTACAAGTTGCACAATTGGCGTAATGAAGTGATAAAGTTGATTGGAACAGAAGAAATGATCTCTTGTTTTGTGACGACCGTCGTAATGAGAGTTGACAGTTGATGTCCCAAAAGAAACGTTAATCATCATTACTGATGAGTCAATACAGCCGTTATCTCGTCTCTATCACTCTGATGACAGCTTCATTTTTGTCTAGTTACCACTGTTCTTCTTTTATAAATGGTTATGATAAATTGTCATGTTTTTATTTTGTATTAAAGAACCTTTAAAACTTATTTAACTTAAAGTGTTGGATTATTTTCTTGTCACAAATTTAAATTCAAATTTGGAAATAGCCCCAAAAAATAAATCCGAAAGAGATCTCTACTAATAGCTTAACTAAAGCATATGATACTGCTCCTTTATTTATTTGTGGTTACTTCTCTGTCTTACTTTTGCCAAATTCACTAGTAGGTCCAAATGTACATTGTATCATACAATCATTTTTCATTCAATAATTGTAAAACAAATTAATAATCTCCGGTTACCCATGATGTCTTCAGTATGGTTTTCACAACAAATACCAAACCGGTTGTAACCACTCCTGAGGTTAAGCGTGATTACAACCTCCCGGTGATTACAACATCTTGTCCAGTAAACCCACCAATAACTATTGTTTTTTTGTGTATTAAGTTGTTATTTACAAGAGTATGTTGAGTAATTATCACGTAATGTAGTAGCGTGCAAATACAGCAACCCCATTCTCCAGTAGACAACCTCAACACGTTATTAAATCACATCTTGTCCATTAAACCCCCGGTAACCATTGTTTCTGGGTATTAAGATGTTATTTACAACAGTATGTTGAGTAATTATCACGTAATGTAGTAGCGTGCTAATACAGCAACCCCTCTCTCCAGTAGACAACCTCAACACGTTATTAAATCACATCTTGTTCATTAAACAAACGGTAACCATTGTTTCTGGGTATTAGGTTGTTATTTACAACAGTATGTTGAGTAATTATCACGTAATGTAGTAGCGTGCTAATACAGCAACCCCTCTCTCCAGTAGACAACCTCAACACGTTATTAAATCACATCTTGTTCATTAAACAAACGGTAACCATTGTTTCTGGGTATTAGGTTGTTATTTACAACAGTATGTTGAGTAATTATCACGTAATGTAGTAGCGTGCTAATACAGCAACCCCTCTCTCCAGTAGACAACCTCAACACGTTATTAAATCACATCTTGTTGATTAAACACCCGGTAACCATTGTTTCTGGGTATTAAGTTGTTATTTACAACAATATGTTGAGTAATTATTACGTAATGTTAACGAGCTAATACAGCAACCCCTCTCTCCAGTAGACACCCTCAACACGTTATTAAATCACATCTTTTCCATTAAACCCCCAGTAACCATTGTTTCTTGGTATTAAGTTGTTATTTACAAGAGTATGTTGAGTAACTATCACTTAATGTAGTAGCGTGCAAATACACCAACCCCTCTCTCCAGTAGACAACCTCAACACGTTATTAAATCACATCTTGTTCATTGAACGCTTTGGTAACCATTGTTTCTGGGTATTAAGTTGTTATTTACAAGAGTATGTTGAGTAATTATCACGTAATGTAGTAGCGTGCTAATACAGCAACCCCTCTCTCCAGTAGACAACCTCAACACGTTATTAAATCACATCTTGTTGATTAAACACCCGTTAACTATTGTTTCTGGGTATTAAGTTGTTATTTACAACAGTATGTTGAGTAATTATCACGTAATGTAGTAGCGTGCTAATACAGCAACCCCTCTCTCCAGTAGACAATCTCAACACGTTATTAAATCACATCTTGTTGATTAAACACCCGTTAACTATTGTTTCTGGGTATTAAGTTGTTATTTACAACAGTATGTTGAGTAATTATCACGTAATGTAGTAGCGTGCTAATACAGCAACCCCTCTCTCCAGTAGACAACCTCAACACGTTATTAAATCACATCTTGTTGGTTAAACACCCGTTAACTATTGTTTCTGGGTATTAAGTTGTTATTTACAACAGTATGTTGAGTAATTATCACGTAATGTAGTAGCGTGCTAATACAGCAACCCCTCTCTCCAGTAGACAACCTCAACACGTTATTAAATCACATCTTGTTGATTAAACACCCGTTAACAATTGTTTCTGGGTATTAAGTTGTTATTTACAACAGTATGTTGAGTAATTATCACGTAATGTAGTAGCGTGCTAATACAGCAACCCCTGTCTCCAGTAGACAATCTCAACACGTTATTAAATCACATCTTGTTGATTAAACACCCGTTAACTATTTTTTCTGGGTATTAAGTTGTTATTTACAACAGTATGTTAAGTAATTATCACGTAATGTAGTAGCGTGCTAATACAGCAACCCCTCTCTCCAGTAGACAACCTCATCACGTTACTAAATCACATCTTGTTCATTAAACCCCCGGTAACCATTGTTTCTGGGTATTAAGTTGTTATTTACAACAGTATGTTGAGTAATTATCACGTAATGTAGTAGCGTGCTAATACAGCAACCCCTCTCTCCAGTAGACAATCTCAACACGTTATTAAATCACATCTTGTTGATTAAACACCCGTTAACTATTGTTTCTGGGTATTAAGTTGTTATTTACAACAGTATGTTGAGTAATTATCACGTAATGTAGTAGCGTGCTAATACAGCAACCCCTCTCTCCAGTAGACAACCTCAACACGTTATTAAATCACATCTTGTTGGTTAAACACCCGTTAACTATTGTTTCTGGGTATTAAGTTGTTATTTACAACAGTATGTTGAGTAATTATCACGTAATGTAGTAGCGTGCTAATACAGCAACTCCTCTCTCCAGTAGACAACCTCAACACGTTATTAAATCACATCTTGTTCATTAAACACCCAGTAACCATTGTTTCTGGGTATAAAGTTGTTATTTACAACAGTATGTTGAGTAATTATCACGTAATGTAGTAGCGTGCTAATACAGCAACCCCTCTCTCCAGTAGACAATCTCAACACGTTATTAAATCACATCTTGTTGATTAAACACCCGTTAACTATTTTTCTAGGTATTAAGTTGTTATTTACAACAGTATGTTGAGTAATTATTACGTAATGTAGTAGCGTGCTAATACAGCAACCCCTCTCTCCAGTAGACAACCTCAACACGTTATTAAATCACATCTTGTTGATTAAACATCCGTTAACTATTGTTTCTGGGTATTAAGTTGTTATTTACAACAGTATGTTGAGTAATTATTACGTAATGTAGTAGCGTGCTAATACAGCAACCCCTCTCTCCAGTAGACAACCTCAACACGTTATTAATTACATCTTGTTCATTAAACCCCCGGTAACCATTGTTTCTGGGTATTAATTTGTTATTTACAACAGTATGTTGAGTAATTATCACGTAATGTAGTAGCGTGCTAATACAGCAACCCCTCTCTCCAGTAGACAACCTCAACACGTTATTAAATCACATCTTGTTGATTAAACATCCGTTAACTATTGTTTCTGGGTATTAAGTTGTTATTTACAACAGTATGTTGAGTAATTATTACGTAATGTAGTAGCGTGCTAATACAGCAACCCCTCTCTCCAGTAGACAACCTCAACACGTTATTAAATCACATCTTGTTGATTAAACATCCGTTAACTATTGTTTCTGGGTATTAAGTTGTTATTTACAACAGTATGTTGAGTAATTATTACGTAATGTAGTAGCGTGCTAATACAGCAACCCCTCTCTCCAGTAGACAATCTCAACACGTTATTAAATCACATCTTGTTGATTAAACACCCGTTAACTATTTTTTCTGGGTATTAAGTTGTTATTTACAACAGTATGTTGAGTAATTATTACGTAATGTAGTAGCGTGCTAATACAGCAACCCCTCTCTCCAGTAGACAACCTCAACACGTTATTAAATCACATCTTGTTGATTAAACATCCGTTAACTATTGTTTCTGGGTATTAAGTTGTTATTTACAACAGTATGTTGAGTAATTATTACGTAATGTAGTAGCGTGCTAATACAGCAACCCCTCTCTCCAGTAGACAACCTCAACACGTTATTAAATCACATCTTGTCCATTAAACTTTCCGGTAATTTGATGGGTAATGCCCTGTTTGTGATCGTGAAATCACAACGGCTTGTTTGGGCCCATTGTTATTTCTGCAATAACACCAAGTTGTTATGGTCACTAAAGCCCGCAGTCGTTCGACGGCAACTGCCGTATCCCTTCATAAAACTTGGTGCCTACCTTATAGACCCAGACACAAACTAATAAATCCGTTGACATTACAAATAGATAAATGTTTGCTAAATAATTTGAGAAAGAGTGTATCTAAATTCATATTGAAAAACCGTATCCATAAAAGAAATTCAACTATAAAATGGGATTAATATTGTTTTTATTAAAACTGATATCAACTTTACTTAGATTCAGATAACATACATACAGAGTAAGAGTGCGAACCAATACAGTAGAAGGTGAATATTACTGATAAATCTTCCAGTCTAGGTCGAATTCAAACTAGCGCTATTCTAACCCAGACTCAAAGTCATGACGCCTTAGACCGTTTAGGCACCGGCTCGCCCGGTGTATTTTGTCTGTATAACTCAACTCAAATTGTTAAAAAGATGAATACTATAATGGCTAAATTTATTTCATGAAAATACCAATTATTGGCTAAGCTCAGTAATGTTTGCAAGTGGGATCAATATTAGCAGCATTTACACATGAGAAAGAAAATATAAACAAAAATAAACTTTTCAATAGATATGTACACACATGAAAATTTAATTGGGCAAGCTATTATTATAAAGTAGTTATTTATCACATTAGAAGTAAAGTAACATTAACTACATGTATAGCACGTTAATGTATAAACCTGTACATCCATTGTCTTTGGCAATAGTACCCCTTCGATAAAGCAGCCCCTTACCGTTCCTCAACATTGCTGGTCGCTGAAGTAGGCCTATTCAACTGTATTGATCGAGGGAGCTTCATAACACTTAGAAATATTTATTTAACTGTTTGTGCGTACATGTGTGTAGTTAAAGAAATATTCAAAGTTATTTTCGTATTGAACAAATCATACTATAACTTAACATGGGCTATCTTTAAGTTTGTTTAACGATGGTTAACCCTTTGCAATTATATCTGATATAATGTAAATCTTGCATTACTCTGATAATTATGTAAATTCCCTGAGTTCTGACGGCTAAAATCTCTAAATTATTATAAAACAAAAACTTACATTAATACTTTACAGTACATTTATACACTAACTATGAGAAAACTGCACAAAAACTAAAATCTGAACCCACTTCTGATATTTAAAAAATTGTCTATATAAAGTATTAATTATAACTTTATAAATATTGTCATCAAAGATAGTAGAAAACCGTCTAAAGTTATTGGTAGACTGAAAGTTCAAAGTATGCACTTTTTGACAAGTAATATACTTGAGATTTTTATGGAAAAGAATTAAAATATAACATGGGCAGTGGGTTAACCGATATTCAAACTAAACATAAATTATTCTGAGTGGCTAATTTCTGACTAATTCAATAAAAAATGTTGTGGAAAAATACTGCATTTTGTAATGTAATTCTGAAATTTAAGGACTGTGTTTACATAATTTCGCTCAATCGTTTATTTATGCCTTTTATTTTAACTCTTGTTTAACTATAACGATTTTCCCTTTATGGACTGAAAACGTCGTTTAAACAGAGTGTTTTCAGTCCATAAACGGAACAAAGTTTGGACTGCAAAAGACAGTCCCTTGGGGGCTATCTCAGTGTCGAAAAATTACGTTTTACGTATATGGAAAATAATTAGTTTGTAAGTTTGTCTAGACAACGAAATATCTAATTGATGTATGGGTTTTAAACTAAATATTTGATGTTTTCATTGTTCAAATAGTAGCTAAGTGTTACGAGTTCCATTTAATAAGACCTGACTCAGCATACTCGTTTGAGTGTTTAATTAATTTTATTTCTATCTTGAATTAGAATAACACTGCATGCGTAGGCAAGCAACGGGCCTGTATACTATGGGACAGAAGGGTAGTCTATTTATTAATTTTTAACTATAATGAACTTAGGGAACTATAATGAACTATAATAAAAACTATATTAAAAACGAAAATAGGGTCCCTTTTCATAGAGAAAATAAAATTAATGTTTTGAGCAGGCACGCAACAAAACGAGATTAGGAGCAGTTTCAGTACGATAAATGTCTATTTAACAATAATAACTTGGATACATTTAGTACATTACTCAAATAAAATTACTTGATGAATAGTTCAATTATTTGTAATAAAAATTGGTTCTATTATACTTTTATGAAACTAGACTTACGTATAATTTTCCAACATTACTCTTGTAGTTGAATGTTTGAATGTTTGTAAGAGTAAAGATGTATATTTTATACAGATTTATTAAGTAAACTATAGATGAATTATTCTCAATTAGTGCTACAAAATTAATGACTTCGTATGCTTTAAATGAGCTTCTGTTATAAGTGCAAAATATCTGTAGTTATTTTTGTTCACTGAGGTTCTGATAAATTCTGAATTGATTTAAAAATAACTCCTTCAATTTTAGATAGTCTATATACTATAAAGCTCGATGTAGTGACTGACTGACTGACTGATACTAAATGTTGAGGCACTTCCCGGTGTCCTACCCCTATCATGTCTATACACGACTTGAAGCTCTCGGTCTGAAACCTCCGAGAGTAGTTGACATTTTTTATATATAAACAATACGGTGGCCTTTTCAGCCCCCGAATTGTTATCCCAATGTGTTTGTTATTGGAAAATTGAGAAAATAGTTTTTTTGACCTACCTCAATAAGTATTTGAGTAAAGGTTTTTACACCTGACAGATATGCAAGTGTAACAAATTCGCAGTTTGTATATTAGTTTCAGCTTAGTATCTAACAAAATTGAGGTATCGGGAGCGGAAAAATGACAAATTTCGTGAATGGTGATGTAGCAAAGTATCTTGGCGAGGACGTCAGCCGAGGTCCTCACGAGGACGTCAGCCGAGCTCCCCACGAGGCCGCAAGCCGAGCTCCCCACGAGGCCGCAAGCCAAGCTCCCCACGAGGATGTCAGCCGAGCTCCCCACGAGGCCGCAAGCCGAGCTCCCCACGAGGCCGCCAGCCAAGCTCCCCACGAGGACGCTAGCCGAGCTCCCCACGAGGCTGTAAGCCGAGCTCCCCACGAGGACGCCAGCCGAGCTCCCCACGAGGCTGCAAGCCGAGTTCCACAAAGTGACTCGGCAGAGTTCCCAGGTGAGGCCGTATGCCGAGCTTCCTTCACGAGCGTAGTAAGTTCAACAAACAATGGGGCTGAAGCAAGGCCAATAGGCCGAGTTCTAAAATGGAGGCTCTAGCAGTGTCTAGGTGAGGCCGTAGGCCGAGGTCCCCACGAGGCCGCAGGCCGAGAGAGTTAATATATGAGGCCGCAGGCCGATCTTCCCTAAAGAACATAGTGATTTACGGGGTTAGCACACAAAACGTGCATGGGTGTCCCTTTTTGTATATATTATTGAAATGCCTCTGACACAGTAATCACTCTTTCTCACAAACTACTGAAATTATGTAGGAATATTGTTTTTATATTGCAGATATTCTATAAGGAGGGATTTTGAACAATTCCCGTTCCAACATTTCCAACAATTTCGTAAATATGAAATGCTAACTAACGTTTTACTATTTTCGCTTAAGTGATAATGATATTGTTGTACTGTCACATAATTAGTGTTACATTGTTACTTCGTCCTGCAAATAATCCCAGACTGAGTAGTAGCTTTGGTCAACGAGAAACTGCCTGAAATTTCGATAGAGCTGGTTGGCATCCCCCAAGCTTTTGTACTCCTGTGTTATTTTATTATTTAATTTTATTCCACTATAAAATAAGCTTATTTCATATTTTATTAGTGTATGCTTGGGAACTCTTAGTTTATTTTTATTCCTAGTATCATGGTCGTGGTATACATTATTTTGTTGGTAAGCAAATATATTTTCATGTACATGTTTTACCACTTCCAATAAGCACAATCTTGGGAATGTAAGAAAATCAAGCTCTCTAAATGTTCTTCTACAAGATTCTCTTGAAGACATACTCATCATAACTTTCATCATTCTTTTTTACCTTTAAATATATTTTCCCAGTGATTTTAACGTCCACACACAATTATTCCACAGCGCAAAATCGATTCAAAATAAGCATAGTATAACGTGAGCTTAGTTCTCCTGTTAACTATATAAGTATAACGTGAGCTTAGTTCTCCTGTTAACTATATAAGTATAACGTGAGCTTAGTTCTCCTGTTAACTATATAAGTATAACGTGAGCTTAGTTCTCCTGTTAACTATATAAGTATAACGTGAGCTTAGTTCTCCTGTTAACTATATAAGTATAACGTGAGCTTAGTTCTCCTGTTAACTATATAAGTATAACGTGAGCTTAGTTCTCCTGTTAACTATATAAGTATAACGTGAGCTTAGTTCTCCTGTTAACTATATAAGTATAACGTGAGCTTAGTTCTCCTGTTAACTATATAAGTATAACGTGAGCTTAGTTCTCCTGTTAACTATATAAGTATAACGTGAGCTTAGTTCTCCTGTTAACTATATAAGTATAACGTGAGCTTAGTTCTCCTGTTAACTATATAAGTATAACGTGAGCTTAGTTCTCCTGTTAACTATATAAGTCAGACACGACATGTTAAAAATTGCTTTATTCAGTCTTGAGGTAATATATTCTATATGATTTGTCCAACTAAGCGATGGATCAAAGACCAGACCTAGCAATTTTACTTTTTCCGTTGTCTCCATATCCAACTTGTGTGTAGTGGCTTAATGAAATATCCTAGAGCAAAACAAACATAATTTTTTGGTGACGATTTGAGGTTATCTGCAACTTAAATTCTTAACCCTTGGGGAGAACTCTGAGGTAAAAATATTGCAGGATAATAATTAGTAAAGTTGCAGGTGTGCAATAAGAAGGGATTTAGAAAAATTCTGTCTAGTTCCAAAATAGCATCAGTTTTAGTGCGGAAATGTTGAAATTAAAAAAAAGCATAGTTCATCAAGATTGCCTGTAGTGTCGAAACGTATAGTCCTATTGAAATATTAATATGACTTTAAAAAACAGTTGTTTCAGAAACTTTGTTTCTATGACCTTTTGCTCTCCCTTGCCTCCTTCACCCTTAGGTAGAGCTAAAATGTTTATTTGTGGGATCACCCAAAACGGCTACTTCACTCAATCTGAAAGTAGACTTATATGGAACCCTCATATCTTATTAAACAAACATAATTATAGGACAAAATCTGTATAGTTAAAGAAATTTTCATACCGTTACGTGCGTGCAAACATGACAAGAAACCGCTGATTCAGGCACAATAATTACGCTACTTTGTGTCCTCTATAAAAAAACCCCATATTTTTCTAGATTAATACACATTGTTATCCAGGAGAAAAACTGATTTCAATCAGAAAATGACAAAATTTCTTTGAATACAGCTTATAGGAGATGACTAAATATGGAAACCCCCCCGATATTCTACTGAATCAGACAAAATAGCGCCCCTCTGCGTCCTTAAAAGTAGACTTACAGATTTTTGTATGCTGTATAACTTTTTTATCTAGGAGAAAAAACCGATTTCAATCAGGATATTTCAACACTCATTTCAATACAGCTGGTTTTGGCCTACTCAAAAAAATAGCTAAAAACCTGTTTGTATGTTTTTTTCACAGCCTGGTCACTTTATTTAGACATTGCCAGAGGCTACGATGGCACGGAAGATCATTTATGATTTAGATATGTTCAATATAGCTGGTTTATAAAATGTAGCCATTTACTTGATTTACATTACGATACGATAAGGTCATTTCAACTAATTCTGTCATGATTGTGTTTCTTTTTACGTTCCTAAAGTAGACTTACAGGGGTTTCTAGATTATGAAACTTTGTTACTAAGGAAAAAGCTTCAAGACGAGCTTTTTTGAAAGAGGAACGATGGGAGAAAGGGCAAGCAAGCATGGAGTATCGCCCAGTAGTGAGGCACAGGCTGTTGGCTAGTAAAAACTAATAGAATGTCAACGTCCTATTTTTAGTTTGAGCTCTCAGTTTTTAGCAAAGTGATCGTATTTCGGAATATTTCAAATCAGCGTCAAATAGTGAAGTAGTCACTTTCATCTCGTTATTGCTAACTTTATCATAAATTATAGGTGATAGTTAATTCAAAGACATTTTATTTGTTGGTTATAGGTACTGTCTAATTCTGAAAATAATAAATGAAAATATTATTCGTAATGTTTCCATTAGGTTGTGGAGGTATAGCTTATAGTTATAGTATATGTATATTAAGGGAAAGGGTTTAATTTTCTGCAAGGCCGAAAACAAGGTAGTCAAGGGAAACAACATACGGGGCTCCTCTTCGGGGTTGATGAATGAGAGACTCACACTCTCACGAGGTCGGGCTAAGGTAATCAAGGCCACATGCGGGGCTCCTCTTCGGGGTTGATGGATGAGAGAGTCATACTCTCACGAGGTCGAAGGCTAAGGTAATCAAGGGAAACAACATACGGGGCTCCCCTTCGGGGTTGATGGATGAGAGAGTCATACTCTCACGAGGTCGAAGGCTAAGGTAATCAAGGGAAACAACATACGGGGCTCCTCTTCGGGGTTGATGGATGAGAGAGTCATACTCGCACTAGGTCGAAGGTTAAGGTAATCAAGGGAAGCTAAATGTGGGGCTCCTCTTCGGGGTTGAGTCATAGCCTCACGAGGCCGAAGGCTAAGCTCCCCTATGAGGGGCGGCTCTCTGGCGAGGTAACAAACCGGCTCCTTGCGAGGCTTTAGACCTAATTAAACGTCTTACTGTAATTATATACATTACACAAACTACGACAAATATGCACAAAATACGTTTAACTAATCAAATGCCAATATATAGGTGGGAGTGAATTTAGGAATTGGATTACGAAATAGAATAGGTACACTATTTTGTCTTAGTGGGGAGTTTATTAACGAAAACAAATTAATTAAAGGTTTTTATTTCCTTGAAAAATAAGCATAAATATTTAAGAAAACCCACATTTTACTAGCCAACTATGTGGCTAGATAACACACACAGGTCTCCTTTTTAAACGTGTTCAAATAATTGTGTCATTTCCACTTAGTAAAATGAGTTAATATAACTGATTTATAATTATTTTTTAGTAATAATATAGTTGATTTTAAATCCATTTGTGTGTTTAACTTCAAACTTTATTTGCAAAACAGTGAGTATATTGGTTGTGAGTTGCTATTTTGGTACAGTTTGCGGAATCTTTTACATTATTTTCAATAAAATAGTTGTTAGGAGTACATGCCATATTATGAAGATATAATGCTAAAAATAAAATATAACATAACATTTATGCTCTAATAACTTGTTAAAAACGTATTTTGGCTTAGAATGAAATGGCCTAACTGATGATTGCATTTTAGAACTCAGAAGTGATTATATCAAGGTCATGTTTAAGTAACAGGTCGGTGTTATATAAGTAATTTTATTTTTTGTTTAACTTTACTTCAGCGAAGATAAAGTAAAATAGGTAGTTTGTCAATAAAGTAGATTTTTTATAAATATATTCGAAAGTAGTATGATACAATATTTCAATTATGGAAACTATTCCTGTATGCATATTATTGTTGCAAAAAATCATCAACTACCTAATGTTTTATCGTAAATATATGTCTTTGGTCCATGATTTATTTACTTTGTTATAACACCTACAACAAAACAACTATTGATATGAACGTAATTGTTATCAAATGCTTTCAAACTAATTTTATTGTGCAACAATTTTGGAAGAGTGAATTTTTAAGAAATTTATAACATTTTCGTTTTATGTCATTATTAAAATAAAATCTAATAGTATACTAGATTTTTTAGGTTATTTCACTCAATTTCTTGCGTTTGATGCCCAAATTGAGAAAATGTTACATTAAGAGCAGGCTAACGAATGTTATGAGAGCCACATAAGTGGAACTGTCTGACTCACCATGCCTAGGCCGCAGGTGGAGGACGTACAGAGCACTACCTCGCACAGGTCGCCGGTCCGCACAGACGCGCAGCACACTGTGTACTGGGCTGGAGTACGGCGTTGACGTCACTGCCCCACCCGCGCACACGCGCACTCACACACACTACTACCACAACGACCGTCCATCTCGGATTATTATTTGACGCTGGATTTTCTCCCCCAGATCCCTTTGGATTTTCATTTTACGTTTCTATTGTCCAAAACTAACGGAATATATCAAAATTAATGTTTAAGTTCAGTACAGTGCGTTCTATCGTAATTAAATCGATTACTCTGACCATATTTATTTCGTGTTCACTGTTGTCACTTATATACATATTATTTTAACGGTTTAGTTTGCAGTTCATTGTTTATAACTATCACATTATATAATTGTTAGTAAATGTTTTTTAGAGTTACCTGTTTAAACTCAGTTTCTCTCTCACTTTTACCTTAAAATTACAATATAACGTAATGATATAATTGAAAACAAACAATAGCTCAATAATTTATTGTAATTTAATATCATGAAGTTACAGTTTAGTATTATATAAAAGTAATGTTATTTGTGTTTAACTTTACTACAACAAAGATACACATACGCAAGAAAAAATAATATTAATAAATAAAATTATAAATTGATGCTGTAAACCTAATTATGTATCGTATTAAAGATAATATAGTTAATGGAACCAACATGATACATGAGGGGAACATTAGCAGCCAACGGTAGCAATAAGTAAAAAAATATAAAATAAAAATTAAAAATACAATAGCACAGCTATACACAATACATTCTTACAAGCTACTATGTTAGCTAAATTAAAAAAATATAACAATATTATAACAGGAGCCACATTAATGTTTGATATAAATATCAGATATAGATGTGGTTTTTTTTTTCAAAATCATTCACTTCAATTAAAATGTTTTATTGCAGTGACAAATAACCTTGATTAAAAATTTCGACGTATTTAAAAAAAAAATTTATTTGACGTACTGAAATTTTACTCATTCTGACATACAGTGTTACATTAATTCCTTTCTCATTCATTTGCTCTCCAGTCACAGAGTCAGTTTTCCAGTTTTGCGGTGTTCCAATTAAACGCAAAAAAATTGTCCTCACTGCAAAACAAGAAGTGTTTATGGAGATTTCTAAGCACCTAGAGTGTTGTAGCGTTTTTGTTATTTTTTTCGATGTATTCCAACGCCAGTGTCACTTTTAGTTTTATTTAAAAACTGTTATGGGACACCACTCTAAACTCATGAAGCTAAATTTAGTTGAATCTCCCGGGTTTTGAACTCGCGAAACTCTACATTGAAGTCAGGAGTGCTAACCGATAGGCTAGCTAGAGGCCCTTTACTTGACTGGCAGACTTTGTTAATGAGGTGGGCACCTGCTTAGTAAAGTCTGTAAAAAGCACGCAAGTTGCTGTTCTGTGCTTCCCAGTACGGTAGCTCTCCCTGCCTCTGGTATCATAATATGAATGTCTCTACTCCGAGTCAGACAATTTTCGGCATACAATACAAAGTTTAATAAAGATGGTTTGCACCAATCTCTAATTTAATTTTTGTTAGTATTCGAATTGCTTGATTTTTTTTCAAATCTAAATACCCTACAAAATTGGTTGCTTACACAAGACCCTGTGTGAAATGTAGAGGGGGCCCACATCATCAACTGATAGTTAGAGTGTATGTAAGTAAAGCCATAATACGCCATCATAATTACCTGGGTTCAGCAGTATTCCAAATGTTAATTTAGCACAAGCTACGTTGATATGAGTGTTCCATGTGAAGCCTTTATCCAGGTGTATTCCAGGGAATTTTTCAGAGCAAACTTCTATCAACATATTGTCCCCCATAGTTCCTTTATGTTATTTTACTATATCTTTATTTTAACCACTAGGTGTTAAGGTTTCCTATGAAAGTTAAAGAATCATATGTAATAATATGATCTTGTTTGGTAACACTGAAATAGTATGACAAGAAAATTTGTGATATTTTCTATAATATGTTATATTGTAGATGGTGTTGAAGCTTTAAATAAAACCTCTTTCTTTTAAGCTAGGAATTCACATCCAAATTCACACACCTGTCAAACCAGTTCGATTTTGCCTACAATAATGTTCAAATTTACATCTTTAGGTTTTACTTCAATACACTTGGACTGGACTGTCCTTCCTCCTCGGAAACTGTTTACCTCACCATCTAAGTTGCAGTTCCACTATTTCTCGAGAAATTCTCTAAGATACAATTGTGCCCAGTCTGTCAACTTTTAATGAAAGCAACCGTGAGTCCTCTTCAGACAGTTTACCATTCCATGTCTCTTTGGACATAACAAAGGCTGTTGACATGAATTTAATGGAATATTACTGTTTATCAATGGGTTGATGATGTTTAATTAGTGAAACCCATGAGGGCGAGTTCCAGTCTAAAATTTTGTTGATCCCTTCGAGGTCAATGGAATGTCATATACAAGTGGTAACAATACTACACTTGTATATAGTTGTGAAATTGGTTCTATTGAACCATGCATGCTAACAATATAGATTATAGTAGCTTACATATCTACACTTGTATGTGTTAGGTTATTGAATTGATGATACATTTGTCAAAATTTCTTAAAATTTCATTAAAACTACAATCATTTTGTAAGTTTGTTATTAACAAAGAAAATTCTTAAATATATTAAGTAATTTACTGTTATTCATATCATGATCGATTCTTGCAATTTGCGATCTACATTTTTTAGGTGGGAGGCTCTTAATAAAATGTTGACGTATTAGTGACAAACATATGGCTGAAATACGTCCATACATTCTAAATTAGTTCAATCTGGACAAACAAGAAAGCTAAACTTAATGAAAAAAAAACAGCAACTTACAGGACAACTGCAATTCATAAAAAGATTTTCCCGGTTTTTTTATTCCACTAAGTTATTACAAGTTGTTTTAATATGATGTGGCCTTACATTTCAAGAGGAACAATAAAAACATTCTAAATATTTTTCTCTAATAATTATAACATCCAAAAGAAGCCTATACGAATTCAACTTAAAGTTTAGT
Organism: Stictocephala bisonia; assembly: GCA_035578905.1. NCBI lineage: Eukaryota > Metazoa > Arthropoda > Insecta > Hemiptera > Membracidae > Stictocephala > Stictocephala bisonia. The sequence continues at coordinate 1,832,629 of JAQJVL010000102.1, read as the reverse complement.
TTAGATTTCTCTATGCACCATTCTATAAGGGAAACTTAAAAAATAGATTTGTTGTTACGAGTAATTAAAAAAGAATAAATTTGAAAAACATATGAAAACAAAACCATAAAAAATTAAATAAACCATTAATAACTGAGAATAATACCAGAATGTGTTATTAGTTAACCTCAGTTATTTTGAGTGTTACCCTTTCTACATAAACACTTGCACATGTTCCTGATGTCATGAGTTCTACTCCTATAAGTTTTGTTCCGAATAAACAAATTAGTAAATAATTTGGAAAACTACAATTATGTTACTAAACAAACAATTCCAACAACTAATTAAAAAAAAATATTGTTTAATAAGTGTTATTATTGCTTTGAATGTTTAATTGTTTAAATTTTACTTGCACAGAATAATTTAATCTTGTTCTTAGAGTTCATTAAGAACTCTCTTAATCCAAAAATCCACGATTCATAATTCCAATAAGTTCAACCAAGTACTGTACTTTAGTCTTTTTAAATAAGTTCAACCAAGTACTGTACTTTAGTCTTTTTAAATAAGTTGAACCAAGTACTGTACTTTAGTCTTTTTAAATAAGTTCAACCAAGTACTGTACTTTAGTCTTTTTAAATAAGTTGAACCAAGTACTGTACTTAAGTCTTTTTAAATAAGTTCAACCAAGTACTGTACTTTAGTCTTTTTAAATAAGTTCAACCAAGTACTGTACTTTAGTATTTTTAAATAAGTTCAACCAAGTACTGTACTTTAGTCTTTTTAAATAAGTTCAACCAAGTACTGTACTTTAGTATTTTTAAATAAGTTCAACCAAGTACTGCACTTTAGTATTTTTAAATAAGTTCAACCAAGTACTGTACTTTAGTATTTTTAAATAAGTTCAACCAAGTACTTACTGTACTTTAGTCTTTTTAAATAAGTTGAACCAAGTACTGTACTTTAGTATTTTTAAATAAGTTGAACCAACTACTGTACTTTAGTATTTTTAAATAACTTCAACCAAGGACTGTACTTTAGTATTTTTAAATAAGTTCAACCAACTACTGTACTTTAGTATTTTTAAATAAGTTCAACCAAGTACTGTACTTTAGTTTTTTTAAATAAGTTCAACCAACTACTGTACTTTAGTCTTTTTAAATAAGTTCAACCAAGTACTGTACTTTAGTATTTTTAAATAAGTTGAACCAACTACTGTACTTTAGTATTTTTAAATAACTTCAACCAAGTACTGTACTTTAGTATTTTTAAATAAGTTCAACCAAGTACTATACTTTAGTCTTTTTAAATACGTACAGTATAATTTAGACTATTTTAAAGGTGATTGGAATGGTAAAAATGTTTCCCAAGGCCTTTCGACAGTTTGCAATGAGGGGCTACTATGGCAGGACTAAAAGCTGAACAGACTTCAGCCCCAAAATATTGACACGGTACGTATAAGAATTGCTTGCTGTATGCAAAATACCGTGCAATAAAGGAGTTATCTCATTTGTAGGTGACAAAAATCAAATTTCATGCCCAGAATTTTTATGTGTACAGTCTACAGTCGAATTGGTGGTAAATGTCCCAAGGTTATCAGATATATTGATTAGAAAGTGAACATCCAAATATTGAAATTCCGTATTAATCCACCCAGACAAACACTAGTATTACGCTACGCGATATTATTCTCCCCCTCCAAAAACCAATCGTTATTTTATTCATATTACTGAAAACTACGGCAGTTAAATACGTTTATTGAAATGCACGTAGTAAACTTGACAATGTATTAATTGTGTGTCTTGGAGGGTCCATATCTCTCGTACATCTTGGAGGGTCCATATCTCTCGTACATCTTGCAATATAGTCAATACATTGTCTTCCCTTACGTATCAACTGTCCCCTTTTGCTTATAACACTCTATATTTCTCACTAAGGGCAGAGAATTTTGTGTAGTTGGGATTGTCTAAATTAGAAATTGAAGTAACACTTTGAAGTATTTTATGATCCTTATGAATAACTTTGGACTCACAATATGACTCTCTTCATCCCGTGAAACAGTGACTTAACTATCCAGGAAAAGAACTGTAAGTATATATTTGACTGTTTTAAGCTTTTTTGTTCGAATAAATGCTACAGGCAGAGCTAAAAACGTATAATAAATAGCTGAATTTGTATGTTAAAACACAACTTTCTAATTTTGTAAAGCGTTTGTAGTCTATATTTCTGTGTGAACTACATTGCTCCATAGCTTATGCATTCTTGTATCAGATTATCTTTCAAAATGCTATATTGTGTATGATTTTCAGTTTTACTTTAAAATTCAATGTTATTACTTGCTTTGAAAAAGTATCAATTTATTTATTATCCTCATTTAGAAATAACTGTGGTAATCACCCATAACTGTATTGTATGCATTAAGTATTTTAGTTTATTGACTAACACCGGCATTGGAATGGCTTGGATGTGTATGTATGTGAGAGCAGCGTGAGAATGAGACCATTGTAAGAATGAATGTGTATGTAGCTAAAAATAGCTTTTAACCTGACGTTTGCGATATATTTTAATGTAACTGTTCTATGCAAATAAATATTATTATTATTAACTATAATTGGTCAAATGTATTTATAATGGTAGTCAATGGAGAGTTATACTTCCTTTATTATTCCCTCTGTACATACTTTTTACTTTAAATAATTGTGTTTTATTTTGAAAAATAGTTTCTTAATTAGAATATTAAATTTTTATATTCATACTAATCAAGTAAACAAAATATGAATTTTTTGTGTGATAGTAAATTTGTTGTCTTATGTTAACTTGTTTTGTATTTTGAAAACTGTGAAAGAGCCACTAAACAGTTATCACATGTTCGTTAACATAATCATTCCTAGTTCCAAGTGTATTAATAAAAAACCTTATTAGAATAATTTTTTCTTATTATCACTAACACCAATATCAGTTACAAGCATTGTGAAGAAGTGTTAGTGATAATTTACGAAAAAAACGTACTCAAAAATTTAACAAATTCAGTAAACATTTAAAGTTGTGTTTTTTCTTCAAAGAGATAGTTATACTTAATTTGTAAACAGGGCATGGTTTTTATTATTATTGTGGCTAACATGATTGTGTTTCGACGACACTGTTTGACTTACATGTTTCACATGCTACTGTTACCAACGACTTATTGTCACGTACAGCAGTCTAAACCACCGTGTGTAAGTATATCTAGAGGTGGATTCATTTCGTTAAATATTATTATAACAGGAAAATTGGCATTGTTGTTTTCTTATTCATATACTTAATCGTCTGTTTAGTTAAATGTATGTTTTATGTTAGTCATATTTGATATATTTCATAATTAATTTCAAAGGTTTTCTAATAAAGTAGGATTTTTTCCACCCACTTCTAAATTAATTATAAAAAAATTATAGCAATGTTTTATGAACATTAATACTTTCGTTGATTTCACAATTTGGCCACGTTCCAATCCATGTTAGTGTTAGGGATTAGTTTTTAACCGTGTTCGATCTTATTTAAACTAGTGAAATCGTGATTTCCTATTTTACTTTTAGATTTATTTGGGCATATTTTGGTTTGGACTTTTTGTTTTCGATTAGAAGATTGAAATTCTTAATTAGAACAAAGATAGTTAAATAAAAAACTTTAATTAGGATAATTTTGATGTTTTATTTTATTTACACTTTTCAAATGACCTGAGTTGCCTTTTTATTTGGTTTTATAAAAATATTAAATGGAATGTTACTTTACCTATCTCTTCTTGAGGAGTATACATTATAATAAATAATTATATGGTAATAGCATATTATTTGTGTTATTCATTTCTCAACCCTTCTTTCTTTGGAAAAATCAACAATTATTGCTCTCTGGTGCAATATAAAGTTTAGTTAGACTAAAAATTAAATATTTTATTTGAACCCAAAAAAAATATTTCTTAGTTAGTCTAATATGTTTTGGTGGCCAATACATCAAAATTAACACCTTTGTCATTTTCAGTGAATCAAATTAGTTATCATATTCTAAATTTTGGTGTAAACCCTTTGGTATGTAAGACCAAAAAACATTTGAACTTTTGTTGCAATAAACTTAAGTTGTGTGCAAAGTTAATTATTACTTGCGTGGAAACTGCTTGATCACTACTGTAGTTAAAAGCACTGTAAAAGGTCTGAAACTCGTGTTTTGAATAAAAATGTGCACTCTTCACTGCTAATAAATAAAACTCATCGTACTTACTGCACCCTGTACTGCTTCGACTGACACTTTTATATGCAACAGTAAATAGTGTTCACCTGGCACACACATTAAAAAAATGTCAAGCTATAAGCACAAAATTTTAATTAATTTATATAGTAATAATCATAGTAAAAAACACACCCATCAAAATTACCCATGGTCAGTGAAAAATTGTATGCAATTTACTAATAATTGTATGATAATTGTCTTTTTTCATATTGGAGTGAGGCTTCTAAGAACAAAAATAATATTTTAATTAGCCAATGGAAACTGCATAGTGAGTTGAAAATTCATTAAATTTATTTAACAAACTCGTAACAAATATTATATAAATATAGCAATAAAGATTTGTCAAATATCTGTTATTGATTTTTTATTCTTATTAGCATTATAAATATTAGCTACGTTTTAACAGACAATAGGCTTATAACTTAAGCCTATTGTGAAGGATACCTAACTGTAAACACAATCCATTAGCTGTTGAGTGCCAAACAACACGTCTAGCACTAACTTTAACTTAAGGCTATTGTGGAGGATACCTAACTGTAAACACAATCCATTAGCTGTTGAGTGCCAAACAACGAACGTTGCTACACGTCAAGCACTAACATTAACTTAAGGCTATTGTGGAGGATACCTAACTGTAAATACAATCCATTAGCTGTTGAGTGCCAAACAACGAACGTTGCTACACGTCTGGCACTAACTTATAACTTAAGGCTATTGTGGAGGATACCTAACTGTAAACACAATCCATTAGCTGTTGAGTGCCAAACAACGAACGTTGCTACACGTCAAGCACTAACATTAACTTAAGGCTATTGAGGAGGATACCTAACTGTAAACACAATCCATAAGCTGTTGAGTGCCAAACAACGAAAATTGCTACACGTCAAGCACTAACATTAACTTAAGGCTATTGAGGAGGATACCTAACTGTAAACACAATCCATTAGCTGTTGAGTGCCAAACAACGAACGTTGCTACACGTCAAGCACTAACCTTAACTTAAGGCTATTGTGGAGGATACCTAACTGTAAACACAATCCATTAGCTGTTGAGTGCCAAACAACGAACGTTGCTACACGTCAAGCACTAACATTAACTTAAGGCTATTGTGGAGGATACCTAACTGTAAACACAATCCATTAGCTGTTGAGTGCCAAACAACGAACGTTGCTACACGTCAAGCACTAACATTAACTTAAGGCTATTGTGGAGGATACCTAACTGTAAACACAATCCATTAGCTGTTGAGTGCCAAACAACGAACGTTGCTACACGTCAAGCACTAACATTAACTTAAGGCTATTGTGGAGGATTCCTAACTGTAAACACAATCCATTAGCTGTTGAGTGCCAAACAACGAACGTTGCTACACGTCAAGCACTAACATTAACTTAAGGCTATTGTGGAGTACCTAACTGAAAACACAATTCATTAGCTGTTGAGTGCCAAATAACAAACGTTGCTACACGTCTAGCACAAACTTATAACGATATATTTATGTTCTAGTTTGAACTTGAAAACAGTATTTTGAATGTTATATTGCATATTTATCAATTTGTACTTAATCTTTAGAATATTTAATAGATTTCTTAAATCATAAACAATAACACTTAATCATACACAACAAGAGTTGTTAAATGTTAATATAAAATTAAGTTACTAAATAAATGTGAAAATATCTTTGGTTAAAACAGAAAACACTACTGTAATTAAATTCCCAGATAAATAAAGTCATTTTTTCCCTAACAATTTTGATACATTTTAAACATATTAGTTAAGTGTCAACAGTAAATAAGTTAGTATGTCATTAATTAAAACTTTGTTCAATAAATAATAGTGAGTTATTTTGGAGGTAAAATTACATAGATTATGTACAAATGAGACGTTGTAACATCCAAATGTCTATGAAATTCATTAAATCCACAACACTGATAACATAGATAACGTACATGACAGATGTAACTTGATGGATGTCCCATGGGTTCACGTAATCACAGACACATGCTGTTGTGGCTATTTCGAACTAATCACTGTTACAGGCTTTTCTGTTTTATAAATCACGAACATGTTGGAAATAAATGTTAACCATTGTATTAAATAACACTATTATATGCCAAACTTATCCCATGTTCAATTCAGAGAGCTCTGAACTGTTTATATACCACAGTGTATACTAAGCTATCTGTTGGTATATTACCCAGTATTGATATTAATGGGAGAATGGCAACGTAGCGCGTGTCAAAAATCTGTCAACCTGTCAGAGATAAAATCACCTAAGTGCGACAAAATCGCGCATGGTCTCAACGCGCTATAATGTCGTACCCCCACGGGGCGAGTTTGACATGGGTTTGACAAGAGTTCACAATATAAAGGCTGAGAAGCTTGAAACTAGTGCAACTCTAGTTTTATCATTAATTTCACGAATTATAGTTTTTGAAGATGTGTAGTCTTAATAGAGTATAGTACAAAATTACTATAGCATAGAACAGATTGTGTATCAGTACCCTCTATTTTACTGGAACATCTTAAATAGAAAATTATTGAAATGTAAAAAATATCTACAATACTTTCCTACCTTATACTTCACGGAAAAACATTGCAACAAATATAAAATTCGTGATTCTATTACAAGTAATTTCTAACGATTTAGAAATTTTGGGTTTCGTAGATATAAAAATTCATGTTCCGAATACATTTTGCGTTTGATTTTATTATTTAATCCTGGGGTGTATTCAGTGTTTCATTTTATTTTTCATAGTATTTGCTAAATATGTAAATAGTATATAGTAACAAATTAAACCGATTAATAAACTAGATTTATAATTCGGAAACATAAAGATTACACCATGTCAACATATCAACATGTATATACTACATCAGCCACCCGTCACCCTGGAAACCCCTACGATAACAGTTATGATTAGGTTCATAACTTTTATGATTTTTGTGATCTTTGTGATTATTTATGTTGAGTTTACATTTAGCATTGATTGCCATATTTTTTAATGTTGTGTAAAAAATTTTGACTTCAATATTTATTTTGAAGTGTTATTCAACAGAATGAAATAAAACCTATACGTGCATTTGTATAAGTGAACTTGACAGTCAATTTTAAAAAATAGTCAGCAAAAAAAGTAAAAAAATCCATTTTTTTGTTGTTTACGTCTAGCAAAGTTGAGTCTTATACAGTTATTGTACCAAATACATGTTTTGTTGTGTAATCGATCGTGTATATTCATTTTCCTTCTCCATAAATCCTTTTCGCTACTGCTAACTCAGCAACAACTCAAATAATTGTAACCTGGATGTTATGGTTAGAATTATGTAAAATTTATCATTATTGAAATGAAAAACATCCATATTACCAATGTACGTATAGGTTTTATTTCAATCTATTGAACAACACCATAAAATAATTAGCACGTATGCAGAATATGAAAACTTCACCAGAGCTTTAATAGCAGGTAGGTAACAGGTAGAACTGGATATACTAGGTAGTTAGGGGTGCGACAAAATAGGGGGTCCAGATAGGCGTGGGGATGCGCTTTTTTGTCACACCCCAACGATAATTATTTATGACCACCAGGTATTACGTGCGATTTTGTCGTAGATTCCATACTAATAATGTTGGCCATTAGGAGCACAGCTGGTTGTTTTAGGTACATAATAGTGTTTTACGAACGAGTTTAAATCGAGCTTGGAAACACGATTTATCACCGAGACACACTTTTGCTCCAACAGCTGATCGAAGTTCTCTGTCATACGAAAAATATCTGGAATCAAAACTAAAACTCATAAGTTAAATTTAATTTAATGTCGTAGACAAAGCAACATAATCATAAAAAACGTATTCAACACATAGCGAATTTTAGTGAAAATTTGCTTGTTAAATTCAATTATTTACTTTTATAATTTTTTTTTTTATATATGCCACCTGGGGCTCATAACCCATGTTAGTATAATTTGTACTGAGCGAGAGAAATTTTCATTTAGAACATCCCATCAGTTTGTTCCATTAAAATTAACTAAACTGAGTATTGAAACAGTACAACTATTAAGGTTAGCGCAACAAAGATGTTTCACATCATCTGGTTTTTCATATTCCTGTTATAAAATAATAAAAAAGAATCACTTCAGGGATCGGAGTAATTTTTTCACTCCACTATTGAAAATAATGTCTTTTGTTTCAGCAGCATGACAAAAACTGACCTCTAAATTATTGACTCATAACTAGCCTCTCTAAGTGATAAAATGATGAACTCTGTATAGTAACCGTTGCACGATCGTTGGACTGGTCATTATTTCACGGCCTCTGTAACTTCCTTCCATACTCCACATGAAGTAATCAACTCTGTATAGTAACCGTTGCACGATCGTTGAACTGGTTATTATTTCACGGCCTCTGTAACTTCCTTCCATACTCCACATGAAGTAATCAACTCTGTATAGTAACCGTTGCACGATCGTTGAACTGGTTATTATTTCACGGCCTCTGTAACTTCCTTCCATACTCCACATGAAGTAATCAACTCTGTATAGTAACCGTTGCACGATCGTTGGACTGGTCATTATTTCACGGCCTCTGTAACTTCCTTCCATACTCCACATGAAATAATCAACTCTGTATAGTAACCGTTGCACGATCGTTAGACTGGAGGTTATTTCACGGCCTCTGTAACTGCCTTTCATACTCCACATGAAGTAATCAACTCTGCATAGTAACCGTTGCACGATCGTTGGACTGGTCATTATTTCACGGCCTCTGTAACTGCCTTCCATACTCCACATGAAGTAAACAACTCTGTATAGTAACCGTTGCACGATCGTTGGACTGGAGGTTATTTCACGGCCTCTGTAACTGCCTACCATACTCCACATGAAGTAATCAACTCTGTATAGTAACCGTTGCACGATCGTTAGACTGGAGGTTATTTCACGGCCTCTGTAACTGCCTTTCATACTCCACATGAAGTAATCAACTCTGCATAGTAACCGTTGCACGATCGTTGGACTGGTCATTATTTCACGGCCTCTGTAACTGCCTTCCATACTCCACATGAAATAATCAACTCTGTATAGTAACCGTTGCACGATCGTTAGACTGGAGGTTATTTCACGGCCTCTGTAACTGCCTTTCATACTCCACATGAAGTAATCAACTCTGCATAGTAACCGTTGCACGATCGATGGACTGGTGGTTATTTCACGGCCTCTGTAACTGCCTTCCATACTCCACATGAAATAATCAACTCTGTATAGTAACCGTTGCACGATCGTTAGACTGGAGGTTATTTCACGGCCTCTGTAACTGCCTTTCATACTCCACATGAAGTAATCAACTCTGCATAGTAACCGTTGCACGATCGTTGGACTGGAGGTTATTTCACGGCCTCTGTAACTGCCTTCCATACTCCACATGAAGTAATCAACTCTGTATAGTAACCGTTGCACGATCGTTGGAATGGAGGTTATTTCACGGCCTCTTGAGACCCATCCCCCCCACCAAAGCTGGAAAGCGTGCCAACTGGGGGATGGCTCAAAACAAGTCAAGCGATGGGATCACGGGTGGCAGTTGGAGGGTCAAAATAAAACTCGGCAGCTGAGCAAACTAAATTTATTATCAAGAAAACTGCAAACCTGGCGGGCAGAAGGCCACAATGTAAATTCGCACTTAAATAAATAACAAGATAACAAAAATTAACAATATAATAATACAAAAGCTACAAAACAACAAACTCTACAAATACCAAAATTAACAGTTAACAACTACATGGCCAATCTGCAGTTTAGCATGAGACACCCAAACGTAAGAAATTTATTAACAGTTTAAAAGTGACAATTTAGGAACAAATTTAGATAACCCCCAAATAACCCCGGCAATTTAGCCCCACATCCCATGATTCCACCGAGGCCAGGGAGTAAGCCGGAATCCCTGGGCAGCTCCGAATTAGAAGTTAAGTGAAAGCACAATAATCCCCTTTTGGTGAAGAAGTTTAAAATTAAACAATTTAAAAAAAAAATGTAACCTGGTACCGTTCTAGTAAAACGTCCCTTGCAAAACACCCCTAATACACTTAAAAAAAAAAAAAAAATAACAATCACTAGGCCTAAACATGAAATAAATAACAAAATGATTAAACAATAGGGACCTAACAAATATAAACTCTAAAATATCTAACAACAAAATAAACTAATTAAACTAAATAACAAGAAATATAAATATTAACATCAAAAAGTTTTTTTGTATTTCAAGTTTTCTTTTCCCTTAATAAAAAAAAAAAAATACACATATAGGTCCCCATGGCTGTGTTGCATAAATCACTTTGCTCTGGTTTTAGGCCTAGGCCACATAAAGTTCCACAAACATTTTTTTCTTCTTTTTTTCCTAATTATATTTCACATCCCTTTTTTTTTTTTTTTTGTTTTTTTATAAATATAAACATCCGCATCAAAACCCCCCAGCTCAGCCGCCGGGAACAAAAATGGAACGCACTGACCTGAGGACAGAAGACTTCTACCCCAAAGATGTAGAGAGGGTAGCGGGCGACTCTAGGCTCCAACATGGTCCTCAGGCCAGGCTAGCAGTTGGGAAGATTGAAATTCCACCGGACGGCAGGCTAATGGCTGAAAGTCCCACTCAAGGACCCTGGACTGCAAGGCAACACCACAGCACATTAAAAACAGTCCAGCCACAACAACAAAAATACTACACATAACAACTAATACAGGAAATGGCAAAACAACACAAGAACAGACCAAATTGTACATGATTGGAGCACACTAGAAAATAAAAGATCCATTTTTAGGCTAAGAATAATTATGTTGGAAAATCATATTTAAAACAAATTACAACTTAACAAATTACCAAAGAATTAATTACGTATACGGAACTAGAAATGACAAACTGAAAACTAGGCTATGGATACAGGAGCAATATGTTATAAAATGAAAATCAAACTACACAGATAGGCTAGGTTATTGTCAATGAACAAAAATATGGTAAATCGGTAACTCCAACTGGAAAAAGGCTCAACAAAACATTATACAGAACTACTATTAAATATAAAACCAGATATAATAAAGCAATTAATGTTAAAAAGGTAACATTGAGCACATGGCTCGAACCTAGGTTAACCAATATCTAGACAAAGAATACAATTTTAACAAAACCCTGAAAATGACAAATAAACCAGAATATTATTTAAACAAAGTATTTTCACCAAAAGGGTGATTAGATATTAGAAATTACAAAAGAACATTTACGTTTTGGAGTCTCTAGCCCAGCATGTCTAGAAGCCTCTAGGCGTAGAAAACCAAATGATGGCCAACCTGACAGACAAAGGCTGGAACACGGAATGACCGAGTCTGAGCCAACGGCCACCAAATTAAAGCGAATCGCCGGGCACAAGCGGTCTCAGGCAGCCCGGCAGATCACGACGAAAAAAACGAAATGTACCGGTCAAAACGACCCGGTACACTCTGTAACTGCCTTCCATACTCCACATGAAGTAATCAACTCTGTATAGTAACCGTTGCACGATCGTTGGACTGGAGGTTATTTCACGGCCTCTGCAACTGCCTTCCATACTCCACATGAAGTAATCAACTCTGTATAGTAACCGTTGCACGATCAATGGACTGGTGGTTATTTCAGGGCCTCTGTAACTGCCTTCCATACTCCACATGAAGAAATCAACTCTGTATGGCAACCGTTGCACCAATAATGAACGCCGTGAAAATTTCACGGTCTCTGTAACTGTCGTCCATGCTCTTTGGTATACGATGCAGTATTTTTTTTCATAGGCAAAAATATATATTTACATATTTTTATCTCCATATTCATGTTACTATGAAGAACCAAGTCTTGGTTTTAATGATATACAATTTCAATTAGAAAGCCGGTGATTATTTATCAATAATTTTAAAGTTATTCTGATTTCCAAGCTGTACAAAGTTACATACGACCGGACACGTATGATGAAATATCCTGGATACATTTCTTTCCTGGATCCTGGATACAGTTCTTTACACATTTAGGGTTAAAGGGATTATACGGCAGAGAGAGTTATTTTGATACTAAACCAATTTCTTTGGCTGAAATAATTGAACTAAAATAAAATTTAAACTAATTATTGAAATTACTATTTTATATGGTTTTGACATTATTAGCCAAAGACGTTATTTAAAATATTGCGAAAAAATTAAAATGTGTTAACTTAAACTATTAGTTATTTTGGGTCTACGTATCATGGGGACAAACATTCTATGGAACAGTTTTATCGCTAGGTCTCGTTACAGCCATTACAAATGTGCATAACGTCTGATAACGAATTACTGGTTTTACGCAAAAATAGAAACACGTCATATTCTGAAATATTTTAAATATTGAATACCTTCCAGCCGTAACAGGATGTGCAACAGGTGTGGCTCAGTTCATGCATCGATCCCTCTGACGTCACGGCTGGCCTCGTGCCAGTGTGGGATGACAGAGAGAGAATCCCGTATAAATTATATTTTGGAAAAATATTTACCGATTTTTTTACAAGATAATTGATGCTATACGCAATCAATACAAGAAATTAGACATCCTGAATATATGAAGAATATTAAGTCGAAATGTCATTGATTTTTCCATACATTATAACTTGAATTCATCTGGTTTTTGTTACGATCAAAAGTAGCTCCCTTGTTTAGGATTAATGCTGAATAATCAATTAAGTAAAGTTACGGAATCTGCATTTTTCAGAAGTTTTCCATTTTACAAAAACTACGATATCCAAAATATAGGTATCAATGTTAGAAAGGGTAACCTTCATTGTATTCAGTGGAAGTTTCGTTTGATACCTGTATAAATATAAAAACAAATATTTCATGTGTAGTTTGGTTTAAAATCAATAGTATAAAAGTTAAAAAATTCAAACCATAATTTCTATCTTATAATAAACTAAACGTCATAATTTAGTCAAAGTACGGGGTATATATTATAAACTATTGTTCGAACTATTGTGATAAATGGACTGCAGTCTTCGTAGATTTCTTAATACTGCCAATAGTACTTCCTTCAGACACAAATTACCATCCTATGTTGTATTGGCCCTCTCATTGAACGCTTGTATTTTGTTATAATTTACTCCAATACATTAAATATGTTTTGACACAACAGTTTCTTAAACCATTTCATTTAACTGTTTATTATGTTCCTAGACTACACAACATTATGTTATGTTATTATTATGTTATATTATTATGTTTGGGCTGCAACAAATAATGTCATATAAAAATAATGACTTAGTTTTTATTTATTTTTTCTCATTAAAGGGATTCGGGCTGGGGTTTTGTGTTTTTAAATCTGTTTGGAAAATAAGACTATTGACAGATAAAAGCAACAATGTTGTAAAAATATTTTAAATATTTCAAACCAGAAAATGTGTATAAATTTAAATCTTCTAAATCATAATTTCTTAGAGTAAATATTTATATTGTGCAATAATAAAATTAATGTTACTTACCAAGGTAATATAAGTAATACCATTTAGGAAGAAAAAGGATTGTCGAGGGGCAATGTAATGTCTAAATTGGGTCTTATTTTTCACATTTTATTTGAGTCACGTATTGTAACAATTGCTTTTCTAGCGAAGACATTTTACGTTTTATATAAGCTATTTTGACACTAAGCAACTTATATCTGTGCTACCTCAATTTTATATAATACCTTGAACTTTACTATAAAAAACCAAAATGGAAAATCTTATTTTAAATAAGGTTCAATTACTTCACAACGTTATAACTAAGACAATTCTGGATGAAGGTGATATAAAAGTACTACAAGAACATTAAACTAGATCAATAATTTAAAATATGATGATTTATAATAGCGGTCGTAATTTCTTCCACCGTGAAAACTAACTTAATGATCACCTTGTTTTATATAGTATGTTTATTATGTATATACAACGTAATTAATATTAGTATTATTTTATGGATTTCAATTCCTTTGCAGCTTCTTAGCCGATAATTTGCATAGATTTTTAGTTTGTCTCATTTTGTTTAAAGTGTACATTGTTTCTTATTTTGTAGACATTAATGAATGTGAATGGCAATATTTGCACAGTGTCCTATAACCAGTTACTACAGTTTTATTTAGAATGAACCTATAAGTGATGAGTGCATTCTCTACAATGAAGTCACTTCAACAAGAATGCAAAGATAATCACAAAACAAGCTCTGAAAGTAAGTAAGTTTATTTTCCTGAAACAGTTATGGGAAGTAGTGTCATACAAATCCTGTTGGTATACAACGTAGATGTTGAGAAAACTTATTCTAATACATTTATAATGATTTGTTAGAATATTTATTTAAAACGCAACTTTGATCGTATTAAAATTTGTTCTCATCGATTTGATGCGATATTAAAATGATCTTTATGTTAAATGGTAGATTATTCTTAGTAAGATGTATATTAATGTACAATGTACTAGTACAGGTTTACTGTACATTGGTGTACTATGTACAAGTACATGTTTATTGTACACTAATGTTCAATGTACAAGTACATGTTTATTGTACATTGATGTACTATGTACAAGTACATGTTTATTGTACACTAATGTACAAGTACATGTTTATTGTACACTAATGTTCAATGTACTAGTACAGGTTTACTGTACATTGATGTACTATGTACAAGTACATGTTTATTGTACACTAATGTACAAGTACATGTTTTTTGTACACTAATGTTCAATGTACAAGTACAGGTTTATTGTACATTAATGTACAATGTACAGGTACACGAGACAATACCTCGTATCATACTAAACAGACAACACGAAGGATCTTCTGAGGTTAGCTCGTTCTATTATATGTTATTGGATGACAAAAACTTGGTTCTTGGATCAAGAAAAGCTGCTTGTTCTGAGCCTTATCCAGTAATCTTTATTTCTCTACCAGTTTTTCTATTCGCAAACTATAAGAGATACAGCTTCTTCCAAAAACATGTCTGATGTTACCAAAATCAGTAAATGATTTATGTGTAAACTTGCTTAAAAATATGAACAAGTAAAATTATGTTCAAGGTCAGTAAACATTGACGTATATAACAACTGATATAGTTCGTAAACTTCAATTATTACCCATCAGAAGTTTACACAACATCCTTAAAATTTGTATATAAATTTTTAAAAAGAAAAATGTACACCTTTATTTAAATGTCATGGTATATTATTTATGTATGGATATATTAAGCTAAAGCTGACTTATGTGTTCTTAGTTTCCTTCTATCGCAACATTGTAATTATATGTGCCATGTAAATTGCGATCTAGTGAAAGCACTGTTGCGAGAGAGATGGAAAAGACTTAATGAAACTATGAGAGTCAAATTCAGCATGAATTTAGAGTCAGTAATCTAAAATGAACATTAGTAATCAATATATATGAATGTGATATAAGTAAGATATATTTTTTTAAAGAGACAGCTCCAACAAGAGTAACTAAAAACAAGATACCTTGTTATTAATTTACGTATGGAGAGCATGTATGTAAGTTTAGGATATTTCATATTCTAATAATTCTTTTTTATGTTGAATCAGTTATCCTTATTATGTTAAAGACGTTATACATTTTTAAGTTTGTGCTTTTATAATTGCTGATGACTGTGATGAAAAATGTAACTTTAACTAACAAAGCGTATTAAAATGAAAGCTTCACTACGAACAATTTATTTTTTTGAAATAACAGACTTTTATCTGTGTTTTCGTATAACATTCTGTGTTGAAGTATAACATTCGATGCATGCCAACCACATATTTTGGAAATCAAACGTTTCCCACCCACAATACTAAAATCACAGCACTGATTTCCTTTCGGAGAGATCTAAAAAAATCGTTTGATGTTTGAAGAATTGTATGATGTCAGCAAGTACCATAAGATATTAGATTAAGAGCTATTGTTAGTAAGGTTTACCCAGGATAATGTTTTATATGATACATTATGTAATTAATGGCGTTACTAAATAATTTGTGTGTTTTTTTAATATAGCCAATATTAGTCATAGTCTAATTACAATAAAATTATGTTATTTAATTCTTAATAAATGGTTTCGATTGAAATGTATAGTAACTTCTTTGAGTTCAAATCTAGTAGTATCGATGATTAAATAACCACACACAATAAAGCGTCGAAGATCTTGATAGGGAATAATCTATACTCTTTCTAGCTCAACATTAGATTCACAATTCCTCAAGAGATTTGGTGATTGTTGTGTGTGTTTTCTTTTTTTTACAGCTAATATTCTAATTGGCAGATTATTTTTGACGTCAACCATAAGGCCAAAGCTGAGGCAGGCCGCGGTAGGCTCGAGAACGGGAAGTATGGTGCCAATGTGTTCTTTAATAAATTTATACAGACATTAGAAAGTTTCACCTAATAATTATAGTTAAAAATACCAGCAACTTAGATTGAAAATATTTAATGTTTATCATTTTTGGATTTAAAAGTACGAAACTTATTTTTCTACTTTATTAGTATGTCTTCAACAAAGAATTACTGTTGCAATATAGGTTTTTAATTTCATTTTTTATTTTAAATTATGAATTAATGTGCCAAATTAAAAACGTTAATACATTGACATCTCATTCGTTTATTCTCATTGATTTTGTAAAATTGAAATGATTACCTAAATATTTATTCGTACTTTAGTAACATGGAATTATAGTCACATTTACCGAGCTTGTATCGTACATTACTCGCCTCTTGTCACCTTATTTCACTGATATAATTCAACCTGTCCACGTTCTTCTACATGCTTTATAATTGTCGCATTTACCCCTTCTTCTTATGAAGTAAATATTTGATATTCTTTTACTTCCAATATGTTCCTGCTTCAGCATAGTTTTACATGATTCTCAGTTTAGTACAGCTCAATAGACTAATCAAGAAACAAATTGCTATTGTCATTCTCAAATTCAAACAACTAATAACATTTAACAGACAGTGCTGTTGTAATCACTTGATAAGATCGATATAAATTACCATGTTTATAAAAATAAACCATTGTCTCTACCAACATCTCTTATTTATGTTATGAAATAATACATAGTAAAAGAACGACTATGTTATAAATTTATTTTATATTATAACTGTAAATGAGACGATCGTCATACAAGTTTTGTTTTACGATAGTAAATATTATTTGATTGTGTTTTTACATACCAGAATATAACATCTTTTATTATTGGCTGTTTTACATAAACGTGAGCAGTGCTGGTAATGTAAGAGGCTATTATAATGTGGTGCTTTATGTTTCTATACGGAGACTACGTCTATCTGAAAGACTTTACACATTGCCCGTACCATTTATGTATAAGTGAAACTTACGCCATACATTTGTTTGTAATATTAGCTGGAGATAACTTCGTTTTGTATTTGTCAAATTTAGTTGAGGTACCACTTGTCTGGTTGTAAATATTTTATTCTGTTTTAAAATCAACTTTTATAAATTTGCAGCTTGCGGGTATAGTAATTTGTAAACAGTCTCAAACAAGAAATAAAACAGGAAGATATTTTACGTAAAACAATGAAATATTTTTTACTTTCCTAAAACGCATTGATTTAAAAATAACTTAACTTGATAAATAGACATGTCAATGAAAAAGGAGATCTTATAAATATACTTTGACTAGGTATCATATTTCAAAGACAGAAAGTAGTTAAATCAGGAAGAATTTAATTTTACATTTGTACATTTATATGTCCTTTCGTCATTTTAAAAATCAATTAAAACTGTATTAAATTAACGTTATTGTAACACTATGTTGACATTTATTCCATTTTCCGATTGCCAAACTATACCGAACACAAAAAACTAATATTTTTTGAAACTGATTTGGTAAATAAGTTAAATTTCTGGGCCTTTTGAATACAGCTTTAGCTAATCTCTCGATTCAATCGTGATTGTACAATTGTATGTAAATCTATTCTGCTCCCTATTCCACTTGATCTGCTTTCAAGGTTTCTCCGGAATAACTTTCTTTTCCTAATGAAAGATGTGATGAAATCTCCGATTACAGGTTAAAGAATTCAAGTGAAATTTAACGCATTTTGTTGTTTGCCAGATAAAACTGCTGGAACTGGCATGCCAAATTAAAATCAACTATTAGTTTGTTGTATTTGTCACATTTTTCAAACAAACACAATTATTAAAATGTATGGTAGTTGTACTAAGTGTGATTCACAAATGTGATTTCCTTCAATTGCAAATTAAATTGTAAAGTTGCCTTAAAACAGAAATATACTTGACTCTTGAAGGACCTGTTATTTTATTTTAAGAGAGGCCGGTTTTCTTTTTAGCCGTACTTTGTCAAGTCCCCATAGACTTATATGCGCGGCGAGATTATTAATACCGAGTACAAGGTGAATATTACTGATAAAAACTTACAAGCCAGGAATCAAATATGCCCAATCTATAACTTGGGCTTAGTCCTGACGCCTTGTACCGCTCTGCCACCGGCTCGCCCAGTACATGCTTGTTGTAAAATATGAGCATGTATCACGTCATGTTATACAAATAACAGATATTTTCAAATTTTATAATATCTAGCATGTATGACATTTAAAACATGTGAGAATACTAGGTAATGGTTTAAATTACCTTAGAAACATATCGTTTAAGGTTATTGACAGAATAAACTCATTTAAATAGCTTTTGTATATATAAAATATGTTTATATTCCTTAAACGTATCAAATACACATTCTTCGAATACTTTCAACACCAGTTATTCTAACAGATCACTATTTTTTATTGCTATATTTATGCATATCTATGGAATATAAATTAGTGATTTATACGGTTGATAGCTTCAACACATACTGCTTCAAACATATTTTATCAACTGTTCGTGTATGAGAGGTTTACCTCTTCTCTTCGGGTTTTAGGTAAAACCTTGATTAAACACCTAAATACCTCTTGCGCATACCACAAATAATTAAATCAGCATTCTCCCTCTCAGTCTAAAATTAGATTTTATACTACACGTGTTCTTAGAGTATAAATATTTTACACTTGAATCTATTATTCAAAACTCAACAGATAATTTGTTCTGTATTTATAATCGTCTATTTGATTTGATTGGATTGGGAGTGAAATCCTTTTTGAACTCGTTTTTAGAGAAAGGCTAAGGAATTATGAACACTTTTTGGAATAAACAGCCTGATAAAATATATATACAATAACTTGTAGGAATGATGTGATAGTTCTTCTCGGTCTTGGTCATTCATCTATGACCTTTAAGAAACAATTTTAATGTGAGCAATCTCATTTGACATGTTTTATTGTGAGTTCCCATACAGAAATTTTTTGAAGATCCATTTTGTATTTTAAGCATCCCTTTTTATCAGGTATGACACTAAAAAAATCTTCAAAATAATTTTAGCTTTTCTGTGATTATATACGTGTTATACAGGTAATGTCTGCCATTATGTGTGTGGAATATGTCAGTCGAGTCTTCGAACCTATACAAGTCATTTGAAACCTTGTATAGGTTATTTTATAACACAAAAATAAGGGTAGTTTAGATATCAGTAATTATATCCCTTATTTTAATTGCTTGTCCTGAAACTAAACTAGAATTTACTTTATCGTCTTTGATAAAATTCTTTTTGTTGGAAAATAATAACTGCCATTTCCATGAATGGCTACTGGTAGGGTTTCATTACAGAATTCCGGCAATTTAGGTTATTAATATTTAAATTGGATTATGTTACATTCGTTTTATGACTGGAATAGTTATTTTATAATTGTTTTAAAACTAACACGATATTGTAACAGTACTACTATAATTTCAACAATTAAGGATTAAGAATAGATACTTTAAGTTCTCAAATATTGTATTACTTTACAATGTAAAACCATTAAAACCACACTTAGCAATTTCCCGTTCATGAAACCCGTGAGTAGATAACTTAATTACCTAAAGACTCATAAAAGGATGATTATCATATTTTACTGCGTTCATAATCACTTGATTCCTTTCAAAGTGATTTAAGTTTTTAACAACTACGTACAGAGTTGGCAACGGTAATACAATGTTTCTATGCACTTACTACTTTACTACGTACAGAGTTGGCAACGGTAATACAATGTTTCTATGCACTTACAACTTTAATACCTACAGAGTTGGCAACGGTAATACAATGTTTCTATGCACTTACTACTTAACTACGTACAGAGTTGGCAACGGTAATACAATGTTTCTATGCACTGACTACTTTACTACGTACAGAGTTGGCAATGGTAATACAATGTTTCTATGCACTTACTACTTTACTACGTACAGAGTTGGCAACGGTAATACAATGTTTCTATGCACTGACTACTTTACTACGTACAGAGTTGGCAACGGTAATAAAATGTTTCTATGCACTCACTACTTTACTACGTACAGAGTTGGCAACGGTAATACAATGTTTCTATGCACTTACTACTTTACTACCTACAGAGTTGGCAACGGTAATACAATGTCTCTATGTACTGACTACTTTACTACGTACAGAGTTGGCACCGGTAATACAATGTCTCTATGCACTGACTACTTTACTACGTACAGAGTTGCCAACGGTAATACAACGTTTCTATGCACTTACTACTTTATTACGTACAGAGTTGACAATGGTAATACAAGTAGTCTATGCACTGACTACTTAACTACGTACAGAGTTGGCAACGGTAATACAAGTAGTCTATGCACTGACTACTTTACTACGTACAGAGTTGGCAACGGTAATACAATGTTTATATGCACTGACTACTTTACTACGTACAGAGTTGGCAACGGTAATACAATGTCTCTATGTACTGACTACTTTACTACGTACAGAGTTGGCAACGGTAATACAATGTTTCTATGCACTGACTACTTTACTACGTTCAAATTTGGCAACAGTAATACAGTGTTTCTATGCACTTACTATATCACTACGTACAGAGTTGGCAATGGTAATACAATATTCTATGCATTGACTACTTTACTACGTACAGAGTTGGCAACGGTAATACAATGTTTCTATGCACTGACTAATTTACTACGTACAGAGTTGGCAACGTTAGTAAAATGTTTCTATGCACTGACTTTTTTACTACGTACAGAATTGGAAACGGTAATACAAGTATTCTACGCACTGACTACTTTACTACGAACAGAATTGGAAACGGTAATACAAGTAGTCTCTAAACTGACTACTTTACTACGTACAGAATTGGAAACGGTAATACAATGTTTCTATGCACTGACTACTTTACTACGTACAGAGTTGGCAACGGTAATACAATGTTTCTATGCACTGACTACTTTACTACGTACAGAGTTGGCAACGGTAATACAATGTTTCTATGCACTTACTACTTTACTACGTACAGAGTTGGCAATGGTAATACAATGTTTCTGTGCACTTACTACTTTACTACGTACAGAGTTGGCAACGGTAATACAAGTAGTCTATGCACTGACTACTTTACTATGTACAGAATTAGAAACGGTAATACAAGTAGTCTATGCACTTACTACTTAACTACGTACAGAGTTGGAAACGGTAATACAATGTTTCTATGCACTGACTACTTTACTACGTACAGAGTTGGAAACGGTAATAAAATGTTTCTATGCACTTACTACTTTACTACGTACAGAGTTGGCAACGGTAATACAATGTTTCTATGCACTGACTACTTTACAACGTACAGAGTTGGCAACGGTAATACAATGTTTCTATGCACTGACTACTTTACTACGTACAGAGTTGGCAACGGTAATACAATGTTTCTATGCACTTACTACTTTACTACGTACAGAGTTGGCAACGGTAATACAATGTCTCTATGTACTGACTACTTTACTACGTACAGAGTTGGCAACGGTAATACAATGTTTCTATGCACTGACTACTTTACTATGTACAGAGTTGGCAACGGTAATACAATGTTTCTGTGCACTTACTACTTTACTACGTACAGAGTTGGCAACGGTAATACAAGTAGTCTATGCACGGACTACTTTACTATGTACAGAATTGGAAACGGTAATACAAGTAGTCTATGCACTGACTACTTTACTACGTACAGAGTTGGCAACGGTAATACAAGTAGTCTATGTACTTACTACTTTACTACGTACAGAGTTGGCAATGGTAATACAATGTTTATATGCACTGACTACTTTACTACGTACAGAGTTGGCAACGGTAATACAATGTTTCTATGCACTTACTACTATACTACGTACAGAGTTGGCAACGGTAATACAATGTTTCTATGCACTGACTACTTTACTACGTACAAAGTTGGCAACGGTAATACAATGTTTCTATGCATTGACTACTTTACTACGTACAGAGTTTGCAACGGTAATACAAGTAGTCTATGCATTGACTACTTTACTACGTACAGAGTTGGCAACGGTAATACAAGTAGTCTATGCATTGACTACTTTACTACGTACAGAGTTGGCAAGGTAATACAAGTAGTCTATGCACTGACTACTTTACTATGTACAGAATTGGAAACGGTAATACAAGTAGTCTATGCACTGACTACTTTACTATGTACAGAGTGGGCAATGGTAATACAAGTAGTCTATGCACTGACTACTTTACTACGTACAGAGTTAACAACGGTAATACAAGTAGTCTATGCACTTACTACTTTACTACGTACATAGTTGGCAACTGTAATACAATGTTTCTATGCACTGACTACTTTACTACGTACAGATTTGGCAACGGTAATACAAGTAGTCTATGCATTGACTACTTTACTACGTACAGAGTTGGCAACGGTAATACAAGTAGTCTATGTACTGACTACTTTACTACGTACAGAGTTGGCAACGGTAATACAATGTTTCTATGCACTGACTACTTTACTACGTACAGAGTTGCCAACGGTAATACAATGTTTCTATGCATTGATTACTTTCCTACGATTAATACTAATTACTTAGTGTAGTTGTAATGTGAATTATTAGTGTATGAAGAAATTGATCAAACAATAATTGCGACTGATTATCCAGTACTTTTTCAACTAACTATAAATATTTTAATTTATTTCTTCATTTTAGTCTGTATTATATGTTTTTATCACAATAATAAAGTTTCTAATTGAACAGGCAATTTTAAAATAAATTAGTGTTTAGGATTTAATCCACTGGGCTATAAAATCATTTATTTTAATAATGAATGTCTGACATAAAAATAACAGATATAAATATTTTTGGTAATATTTTGGTTTTTGTTAATTAAAGGTCCCAGTCTGAACAGAATTTGCAAAAGATATTCTGCTAGTGTTTAAAAAAATTCTATATAAATTAAATTGTCATTACTTTTTTACGAAATGACAAAAAAATTTGGATGAAATGTAGTTAACTTTGGTTAATGATTACGGTGAGGATGATATTATATATGTTGATAAATAATAAACATATACTTCTAAAATGTCAGTTTTAAATTTATATCTCGGGACAAAAAATGTAATTAAAATAAGGATCGAACAAATTATAAAACAAAATACTTATTGTGTTGTTAAGTTCAATAAACAATTGATTGAATCTAGAAATTTTACAAACTTTTAGGAATTGGAATATTCCTTCCAATGGAAACTTTATGTAAGGAATATTTGCAACAGGTGTCTAACGATTCTGTATACTCGTAGGTTAGTTACCCTAGCCAGGGCTAATGTGATATGGAAGCTATTTACAAACAGACAAGATGTATAAAGTATTTAAAATACAAAATGTATTAAAATATAACATAGCCCTATACAAGGTGTTACAAAAAGGTTGGGCTTGCTATACATTTTCACACTCTATGTTTGATTATAAGCTAAAAATGAAGAATAATATGTTTTTCAATTTCCGCTTTGTTTAGTAGCTAGAGGCTATTTTGTCTTTTTCATAAAACAATTTATATTTTTGTTGTTATCTTTATGATTATTACAAAACTCGGTAAACATATTTATGCTAGAAAGTAGTATTAATAACATTGTTTTTAAAATTATCTGTATTATTTTCAAAATTGTGGCCATTTTATTTTAATTTTACAAATATCTAAAAACCCATTAGTTTTATAAAAATTGTAGTAGTCAAAAAAAGTCTTTAAATAACTTCCCCTTTCCAGACACTTCATTTGTAAAAACCTACTAATGAATTAACCTTTTTACTGATTTTATGAATTAACTTTCATCCCATACAAAATAAATGGACGTGGCTGTGTTAAATCTGACTGTATTAAAACAGTATGTGAACTAAGATTAATTCATAAAACAGTTATTTGTTAAGCGAATTTTACTTATGAAGTATCATTGGAAAGGGTAATTTGTTTAAAAACGTTTTCGTATCTCACAAAATTTTTATAAAACCAGTGTTTTTTAGATATTTTTTAAAATTAAATAAAATGGCCGCCATTTTGAAAATAATAAGTTAAAACATAATTTAGAAATATTTATTTATTAAATACAACCTTCAGCATAAACTTGTTTACCGAGTTTTGTAATAATCGTAAAGATAACAACAAAGATATAAATTTTTTTATGTAAAATACAAAATGACGTCTAGCTGCTAAATAAAGTGCAAATCGAAAAATTTTACTGTTCATTTTTAGCTTAGAATCATGTATAGAATCTGAAAATTTATAGCCTGACCAATCTTCTTCTAAAATCCTGTATATTTATAAAATTTTGTATTTTTACTTTATTAAAATGTAGGGCAAATTAATTGAGTATTTATTTAGCATTTTTTATTAATAATATTTGTTAATTGTTTATTGTTATGTGATTCTTGCTATCTATTATATTTAACACTACTAAATTCTTATTTTGTATGATATATTATTCAATATTTTATAAATTCTGGTTTATCATTACTAGTTGTAAGTTTGTTTGAATATTACTATAGATTATCTTTTGGAATTAAGGACATTGAACTATGTAATTATTCTGCCACGTGTCTTTTGTTTTATATATAAATAAATTAATGCTGCATTGTAGTTGGCGTAAACCTGCTGTGTCACATTGGAAAATAAATTAATTAATAAGTGGAGAATGTTGATACCATTGACTTATCAAGATTTACACAACAATTGTAATAGTTCTATTAATATTGGTACTAAATTGTAATAGTTGGGAACAACAACAGTTGTTTGAAATTCCAACCTTGTTCGGTCAACCAATCCCAGCCTAAATATAGGCACTTCATGGCTAAAGCAAATTCCAAATCCACATTCCACATTGTAAATCGATTGTGAATGAACAGGAATAGTTCACTATCCTCCACCTACGCAGTTTTAGCTTGTAGCTAAATGACATTCCTGTGCAAATATTTCTGGCAGAGCTTATCGATTTATTTATGAGGATTTTAAATAAGTTTAATATGTTTTACCTATTTATCTTTAAACATCTCGGGGTGTGGAATTGGCGTGGGAATGTAGGTGAGAGAATGGGGCCATAACATTTTGCAACAATACAATTTGAAAATCATGTTATCATGTTGTCTATTTCATGTAATAAGACATAAGTTTTATTCATAAATAATGTTGTAATACTTGTAAGAGAATAATACAAAATTTTAATCAAATGAGTCAATAATTAAGTTACAATTTAACATGTGCACTGTTCTATACTGAATGGTGTAATATGGAAAGAGATTAAAATTCGAAATTTTTTTTAACGAGAGCTTTGAGCAATTTTAATTACTTATCAGTATGCTGACTTAGTCAAACTCAGTTTGATTATATAACCATGCATTTAGAAATTCACCAACTGCTCAAGTGAATTTAGATTTTCTACATATATAAAAATAAAATAATAACTATAATCTTTACCATTTGATTCTTAACACCACATTATATGCTAAATTGCAAGTTATTTTTATATGCTAAATTTACTTGCACCCTTACATAGTAATTAACTGATTTTTACATTATTCCTTAAAACGTTATGGCGATTGAAACTACAGCACCTGTAAATCTGACGTGCGGGTTTAGAGCTTGAGACCGACTTGAAAGCAGGGCTATGATAGTATAAAAGGGAATTCATAGTTGAAACATTCATATCAACTATGTTCAACTTCTGATCCCGTACTACGGTTGAAGGTCTGTGGTAAACCACTGGGGTGCCATTACATTGATAATGTAACCAGGGCAATGTAAAGCCCTGGGGGAGCCATTACATTTATAATGTAACCAGGGCAATGTAAAGCCCTGGGGGTGCCATTACATTTATAATGTAACCAGGGCAATGTAAAGCCCTGGGGTTGCCATTACATTGATGATGTAACCAGGGATATGTAAAGCCCTGGGGGTGCCACTACATTTATAATGTAACCAGGGCAATGCAAGGCCCTGTGGGTGCCACTACATTGATAGTGTAACCAGGGCAATGTAAAGCCCTGGGGGTGCCACTACATTGATAGTGTAACCAGGGCAATGTAAAGCCCTGTGGGTGCCACTACATTGATAATGTAACCAGGGCAATGTAAAGCCCTGTGGGTGCCACTACATTTATAATGTAACCAGGGCAATGTAAAGCCCTGGGGGTGCCATTACATTTATAATGTAACCAGGGCAATGTAAAGCCCTGGGGTGCCATTACATTTATATTGTAACCAGGGCAATGTGAAGCCCTGGGGGTGCCATTACATTGATAATGTAACCAAGGCAATGTAAATCCCTGAGGGTGCCATTACATTTATAATGTAACCAGGCCAATGTAAAGCCCTGGGGGTGCCATTACATTGATGATGTAACCAGGGCAATGTAAAGATCTGGGGGTGCCACTACATTTATAATGTAACCAGGGCAATGTAAAGCCCTGGGGGTGCCATTACATTGATAATGTAACCAGGGCAATATAAAGCCCTGGGGGTGCCATTACATTTATAATGTAACCAGGGAAATGTAAAGCCCTGGGGGTGCCATTACATTGATAATGTAACCAGGGCAATGTAAAGCCCTGTGGGTGCCACTACATTGATAATGTAACCAGGGCAATGTAAAGCCCTGTGGGTGCCACTACATTTATAATGTAACCAGGGCAATGTAAAGCCCTGGGGTTGCCATTACATTGATGATGTAACCAGGGATATGTAAAGCCCTGGGGGTGCCATTACATTTATAGTGTAACCAGGGCAATGTAAGGCCCTGGGGGTGCCATTACATTTATAGTGTAACCAGGGCAATGTAAGGTCCTGGGGGTGCCATTACATTGATAATTATTAGTAATTCATTTTAAACATGCCGACTGAGGAAGTTACCTACTGTCATGTATAGTGCGCATCTTTTAGGTTATGACTTACGTTAAATTTGACTTACCTACTACAACGTTAATTGCATTCAATAAATATAATATTTTGTTAAATAAAATTAAATAGTTTAAATGACTTCGTTAAATGAGATTACACAAAACAGTACTAAATTTATATTTTTAAATTAAGAGTACGGATTTTTTTAAAGCAATCCACGAAGGAAATGCTGCTTGTTTCAACTCATATCCGATAATCTTCATCTCCACATGAACATGAACATAAATGGCAATGACTTACTTTGTATCTACAAAAGGCATTTCAGCATCCTTAAAATAAATTATCCAAATAACATTTTTCTTGCTCAATTTGGTAATGTTTTTCAAAATGTTAACTGAATACTTGTTATCACGCAATAAAATTCATATAATACGTTTTTTTTTTTTACTTTCAAAAATGTTTGGATTTTAATAGTTTAATCGTTTAACTATTTAGATTTTCTTTTTTATTTATTAATATTTTTTATAGCAGAGTACCGATCATTACAATCTCTTTTATTATAATTTCTAAGACGCCGATCGTAGAGATATGGGCGAATATGAACGAGTGTAGTCATTATTACTATCTGAGTTCGACTTAGCTCAGAAAGGACTATATTTATAATTAGCCCAATAGTCAGGGCTACTATGGGACAAGAGCTTTACGAACCTTGAATTACTCTCAAGGGGACCTTTGATACACAATAGTCTTTATGAATGAATAAATCGCCAATACTGCATTTTCAAGATCGGAGGTATCCTAAACGATGGTCGGGATTATTTGGTTCCCACATGAACTGAAAATAAAAGGAATATGTTATCACTGATTCAAGTCCATTTAGGACACTGTATGAGCATATAGGAATTATTTGTTCATACATAAATAATTTATAATGAATTGCAAATTATAATGAATACAATGAAGACTACAAATAATGTTAATGCAGGAAATATATTTATTACCTAAATTCCAACATATTATGCATTTTACCTTCATTTTAATCATCTTATTATTACATACAACAAAGTATTGATGACTAGAATGCATACTGTCACAGTAAAAATGTACCTCATCTAAGTAAACCCAGCGAAGAAACTATAATTAATTACAATACATAATAATTATAATACATTTATAATTATCTTTAAAATCTTATTCTGACTATATTACTTTGGTAAATTCATTAATTATTTATGAACTTCTGCACAGGCTTTGCCTTAGAGGCCCTAATTTATTTTCTTGAACTTAATTTTGAAAATGTATTATACAGCTTTTTATTCAAAAGCCTACATTTTAAAAAAAGGTGTATGGAAAAATTTTAACAACTTAACTTAATGATAATTGAAGAGCTAAGTGGATGAACAACAACATATTCTAAGTTAGATTATACATTTTTTTTCTGGCCTGACAAGAATATTTGCAATAGTGTTTTTTAAGCTGTAATTGTTTTTCTTTCTAATTTTTTTATTTGTCTGAGAAAATAAAATTTATTGTTATTCTCAGTATTACTAAGTTCTCATATTATTGGAGATACATCAAATTAGCTTGACTTTAGAGTCCCCCAGTCCAGCGAAGCGAAATCAATGGATCCAGGGCTCCTAGCTAAGAGTAACACTCTAGTTGCCGCTGGTGAAGGTGCGGGCGGCTAAGGTCGGTGCGGGCGGGCTTACTGTAGTGGAGGTTGCCTTGCAGGACCCTGAGCATCACTGTTTCCCTCTTGAAGTGACATCTCCAGAGGCTCTTATGCGCTTTCCCTCCTGAGGCTGTGAAAGAATTCAGGACGTGGTCAAAAATGAAGAATACAAAGGTCAATCCTTTGAAGTCCTCGCCGGTGGAAAGAAGCTTCTGCTCAACCACCTCCAGGAACAGGTTTTGCCTGTCAAGCATCTTGATTTTGCGTTCTGAAGTGATTCCCGAAAGTTTGCAAGGCACTCTGACGAGTACCTTGGTGACCTTCAGGATACCCTTCCTGTCACCAGCAATCAGCCCGACGTCAAAACAATTTATAAATCAAATCATTTTTTATTGATCTAAGACATGTATACCTGGATTATCAGTCAATAATCAGCTAGCTATACATATTACATTGTCAAAATTATCAACCTGCAAAATAAAAAATATATTTTTAATGTTTAAAATACTACAGTAAAAAAAACACTACAGCCTAGAAATAATAAAATATAGGGAATACATGAACTTTCAGATGTTATTCTAAACATTGTAACCTAAAATGAGAAATACAATTAAATAAATAGTCATATACATGCAATAAATCTTAAAACTAAAATCAAACAGTAAAAATACAACTATATACAAATGGTCTTATCTCTGCCCGCCAACCATGGCCACACTGCCTGTTAGAATTTCACAAAAAGCAGCTTCTGATAAGTCAAAAGACTCACAGGCATTATACATAGGATATTTTATTAAAAAATTAAAAAAATATAAAACCTAGATTTAAAAACTTTAAAACCAAGGCTACTCACATATGCTGGTAATCTGTTAAAGAGCCTAATTCCCATCACAATATGGCTTGTCCTGGTTTTCTCTAGCCCTACGTGAGGTAGGTTAAGATTAGTCTTGTACCTCGTTTTTATGTCATGTATATCTTATATACAGTTATAATTCTGTAAATATCTACAGTTTATCTTATTATAAATGTAAAAAGAACCAGCTGAAAAACATACAAGTTAACTATATTGGTATTTCAACCCTAACAAACAAAGGTTTTCAGTGTGCAGTAAAATCTGATTTTGTCATGATGCCAACTATCTACTTTTGTGATAACAATAAATCGAGTATTCTAGGTGAACTCCCATAAAAATTAAGCCATATGAAATTAATGACTAAAATAAATCATAATAAGTAGTTTTAACATAGTTGACAGGAACATAATGCATATATTAAGCCCAGATAACAAAAACACAATTCTTGACAATCTATTAATAAGGTTATCTATGTGTGGAACCCAAGATAATTTATTATCCAATAAGATCCCAAAAAACTTGACATGATTCTTAGCATGTTTTTTTATCTGGCACATGATTGAGACTAAAAATTACATTCATTTTCTTATCCGTAAAAAAAAAGAAATTTATTAAAAGAAAATTATTGGAGGCAAACCAGTCACAGGCAGTATTCTTAACATGCTCAACTCGATCATTTAATTCTTTAAAATCTACTCCATGCAACAAAAGCGTTGCTTCATCAGCATATAAATAGATATAATCTAGACAATCAGGCAAATCATTGATAGATATTAAAAAAAAGGAACGGCAGGAGGACCGAACCCTGAGGCACGCCATAAGGTACACTCACCTGAGCAGACCTCCCACCATTTACACATAAAACCTGCTTTCTATTGGCTAGACATGACTCAAGAAGTTTTGAAGCTGTACCTAAGATTCCATAATGTTGAATCTTAGAAAGTAACATCCTATGATCTGCACAGTCGAAGGCCTTGCTTAAGTCACAAAATGTGACCCAAGCAAAGCCCCTACGCTGAATCTCAGTGACCAGGGCCTGTGTAAACAAATTCGTGTACACGTATCAAATTTTCCCATTGTATTGCAATAATTATTTATTGAATTTAAAATTAAATTACAAATAAATAATGGTAATTTTCATAGTTAAACTCTTAGCAAAGAAACTGCAAATAGTTTTTAATCAGCACAATACGTGTTGGTACAAATAAAGTACAAGTAAATGTCACACAACACAAATGTATTACAATATGAGCAGAAAATACACAAATATATTACAATACAAGTACAAAAATATACAAATATGCTCACATTCCTCAGACCAGAGTGATTCACAAAATAATGGAAAATGGTGTTCAACAAATCAATTTATAGCCCTACGACCACGTGACCCTATTGGCTGGAAATGTCAAAATATTGGCTGCTGTGATATTATTGGATAATTCCTATTGGCTGTTAATTCTGTTCTTTTAATCACTGAAAATACGCTAATGTAATAATATATAATCTAAAGGAGTTTACTAGTTCAAACTTGAAAAATAGGCAAGATCATGGATATGAAGCACATTATTAACTTTGCTGAAGCCTTAAAATTGAATTTTTCACTGGAACGTGTAAAGTCATACAGGCTGGGCAAACCAAGTCGAGGAAAAAATAGGCCTTTAAAGGTTGTTTTTGAGTCGTCGGCTGATGCGAAAACTTTTTCAAATAAGTTTTCGCATGATACCATTTCATCGAAGACCGAAGAATATGCTACAGTTGCTATCAGTAGAGATAGAACACCTAAGGAACGTCAGTACTTGCAGGAGCTTAGAGGTGAGCTAGAAGAGCGGAAAATGAAAGGAGAGGAGTCCTTGACTATTAAGTATATCCATGGTGTTCCGACTATAGTTGAACGACCAGCAAAAAACGAATAAATCATGAAGACTGGACTAGACTACATATTTATTACCAAAATGTGAATGGCCTTAGAGGAAAGTTAAATATATTTAAGTTGCTGTAGCAGCCTGTAACTACGATGTGATTGTTTTGGTTGAGACTAACCTAATTTCTGATAAACGGATGCTGAACTCAGTCTTACACAGTACAAGATATATCGCTGTGACAGATCAGCTGAAACGTCAAGCAGGGCCGCCCAGAGACTTTTGGTGGCCCCGGGGCAAAGTTTACCATGTGGCCCCTTCCTTCACTTCAAAATATTTACTCTGATTGTCAAATATACTATAATTGATATTTTATTTTTAGCACATTCTACAATATTCTTACCATCTCTTTCGTTAGATTACTATTTTAATTAAGATTCTTGTTCATGGACGTTTTCTCAGGGCTAGCTGCGAAGCTCCGGTAAGTTTTTCTCTAATTATCATATACTTTTTAAACATTTCCTTAAGTATTACCACTACAATAACATCAATATCTTATAACAAAACTGCTATTCTTTAATATTAAATAAATAATAACGAACCAAGCAATGCCACAGTCAGTTGCATAGTTGGGTGCAGCAGCTCTTCGATTGCCAGTTGAGGAGCCATCCTCGCCAATGATATTAGCTGTGGGTGAGGGAGGGAGGGGCCAATAAATTTGTATAGGCCACTTGGCTTCGCTAGCTAAAGAGCAAGTTTATACTGAGAGTGGCCGAATGTTTAGGAAGTAAAATAATTTGGCGAGCGCGAACATCTAGTGCTTTAAAAACAGCCAACTGAGAGTTGAGGTTATTGTTTTCAAAACAGGTTGTAGACCACTGGGTACGTACTTATTTATGTTGGACATTAAAACATCTAGTTTATACTCGTGATTTTAGTTTGTCTTTGTGCTAAACTTTATAAAACTATTCAATTTTTATTTCACAGGCATAAAAGGCATTTTCTACTAACTCAATTTTCTCAGCATAAAACACAGTAAAATTTATGTCTGTCAAATTGGACACTATATCGTTGATGTACACCACAGTGTACACGTCCGTAAAGTGACAGTGGTATTGACACACCACACACCCATTCACGAACAGTGGTATTGACCCTCCCGCACAACAATACACGTACAGTGGTTCAATCTTAGTTAATTTCACTTATCACGTAATAAACAATAAATAAATACTGTATTAATGATTGTCAAAAATATAAATGGCTTACTCGTTCATCAGTGACAGTAAAGAATTATGAAAACTATTTTGATTGTTCGTAGATTTGTTATGTTAATGAATGACAACATTAATCAATTATGCTATTTGTTTGGGAAAAACTCGTACGTGGGCATAAATGGTTTTTAATCAAGAGCTACTCTACTGAGTATGTTGAGAATACACCCCTGTTCCTGTTACAGTTTCAGGGTAAATTAAACCAGACAATAAAAGAGTTACAACAGTTAAATGTCACAAAATATATATTATTCAAAAGGAGTTGTATAAATCTTGATGAAGATGTTTTATCTATTACCGGTGTACTTAAGAGCTTCTCTTTTCATTAAGACCTGTGTCATAATATTTTGGTAAAATGTCTTTACGAACATCCATGTCATAATAACTAGTAAATTTAAAATGTCAAAGGAAACATTACAGTAGAGAGAAAGTAAAAAAATTGCATGTACAGTAAACTCTGGTTAACCGGTTAAATATGATGGAAGGTGAATCCGGATAGTACAGAAAGTTACAAAATTATAATTTTTAGACAAGATTATGCCACGCAATTCCTCCCGCGATAGCGTAGGGCAAGTTGAATGTAATGCATCATACACACATATTGTTGCACATCCGGTAAGCGAGCGGTGATGTATGCATATTTACCAGATTTAAGTACCTAGAAATGTACTGTAATTTAGTGGTTTTATCGTTAATTTATTCTTTTTATACTGTAAAAATATATAATTTACTTTGCAGTATATTACAATATTATATTGAAACATTTATAGCCTATTTTTATTGATTTCAATAAAACGTTACCATAAATTACTGGGCCTAAATAATAAAGCTTTTTGTTCTCTCAAAATCTGGAAATGGAATATGAATCATAGCAAATTAAATTAATTGATAATTATAGTAGTTTACTAGGAAATCCAAAAGAACACATTAAATTACAGAAATATCACTCTATAAAATACAACAATAACAAAATATTTCTTTACTGGACGACAATAAACAAACAGACTAATGATTGACGATGTCCCCGATCTACCCTTCATGACAATTAATTGAACTCTTCCAGCCACGTTGTTACAACATTGTATATTTTGCCTGCGGGCTTTTTGGGTGCAAAACACAGTTACTACTGAAATACGACTACTATTTATTAAATTTAGTGCATATATTGAAAAATTGCACTAAATTACTGCAAAGAGGAAAGAGTGCAACGTTACCACGTTCGAACGGAGTGCCGCCGCCTACTACCAGCTTTGAAACCAAGTTTGTAAGAACATTTTCTCATAAAGACTTTTCGACCTTTTTAAAGTGTGTTTACTTTAATTTTGTTTGCTTATTTAATTGTGTTATTCTTAGGCTTCCACTTTTTTATTACAATTTATTAATTTGCATACTTAGGCAGCAGGTTACAGATCATTCGTTTTCACGTTATATAGATCTATTATTTTACTACGATGAGTCAAGGGATTTTCGAAACATTAAATCAAGATTATTTATCTTATCTACATAAACAGAATTTGTGAAAAAATACAAAATAAGGATAAAAGCTTAATCAACAAACCACTACAAATACAAATCAATTCGCAATTGCTGTATTATCTTAAGTTTATAATAGTAATATATCATAACTAATGGTTTTGTAAGGATAATAACGTGACCAAGCGATTTATTTTCCTACCACTAAAAGCCAAGATAGAGTTGAATTTAGGACAAGTATAACAATTTTGTTTGAAGTAGTATATACTTTTGAAATTAAAGTTAAAAAATAAAACATACAGAAACGTTCTTGTCCACTTTGTATTAAACACGTCCAAAAACGGAGTTTTGAGTAATACAAATGTAAAGTTAGTGGGTCTTTTGACATGTTTTATATAAATAGTGTACGAAAACAGGACATCTCATAGAGGTGGCCCACTGTCCACACCACTCAAGTATATTTATATGCTCGCAAACTGGAATTTATATTTTGGTGTGTTCACAAGCTGCATGACTTTACACTTATTCGCAAACAAGACAACTGTTCCCACACCAACCAGAGCGTATGCTGTCACACCACTATGTCAACCGCTGACAAACTTCAAAGACCAGTGTACAACTTGCTCCAAAAGACTCCCTGGTTGCTATAAAACAAATGGTTTAGTTTAAACGTTTTAAAACTAAAACTGGAAGACTTATCTGGCCTAATATCACTTTTGATATTTTGATACAGGCCTGAATCGTTTCTTATCTAGTAGATTATTAAGTATTTTCTTTTTTGTTGCATGGAATGTGGCCCCCCCCCTGTGAACTAAGTCTGTGTGGCCCCGGGGCAATTTGCCCCTTTTGCCCCCCCCTCTGGGCGGCCCTGACGTCAAGTAAGATTACTGGTGGAGGCATCATCATAGCAATTAATAGCAGATTGTGTTCTCAAGAGATTTTCCCAGAATCTCGCCCTGTTGAGTGTGTATTTGCCCAGATAAGGTTCACTGGATATCCTTTGCTTCTTTGTGCTGTTTATGTCCCACCAAACAAGCCAGCCAGTCAATATGCACATTTCAGCTCGACCTGTGAGGAAACCTTTCTTTCAAGAAATTTAACTGGGCCTATTCTCATTGTTGGAGACTTCAATTTGCCAGACAGGGACTGGGAATGTACCACTCGAGCTGTGCAGGACTCTTCCTTTAATTCTGTTCTAAACCTGGCTAATCTCTTTCATCTTAAACAAATTAATGGAGTCATGAATGATCGTGGAGTCTTGCTGGACCTCATATTCTCATCAGACAGCTATATTTCAGTTAACCCGGCCTTAGATCCTTTGGTAAATGTTGAATCTCATCATCCTGCTTTGGATATTGAAATTTTATGCTCAGAACATGAAAAATCTAAAAGTAAGATTTATAAGTATGACTTTAACAACAGCAACAGGGAGGAAATCTTTCGTAACTTGCAACTTTGTCAGTACCCTAAACTGACCAGTCCTGAGATGGTTGAAGCATCGTTTACAACCTTTTGCGCTAATCTTACTGCCCTGATTAAACTGTATACGCCCCTAAAGCTTTTTGGGGCTTCTTCCTTCCCTTGCTGGTTCTCACAGGATTTAAAGAGACTGGTATCCTTAAAGAAGAAGCTGCATTGCCAATATAAGGCAACCAATAGTTTGAAATTATATAGAGAATTTTGCTATGTGCGAACTCATTGTAAGGATCTTGCTGCGCACTGCTACCGGCAGTATATTGATTCAGTTGAAAGCGCCATGCATCATAATATTAAAGCCTTTTGGGCACACATTAACAACACAAAGGGCAACACAGGGATAAATGACACAATGCATCTAAATGATAGGGCTGTAGATGACCCGCAAAACATTTGTGAACTTTTCGCGGAGCATTTCTCATCTGTCTATCAGATACATGTAGAGAGTCCTTCATATGAGGACCAGTTAACTGCTTCTTCTCTTGCAGAATTTTCTATTTCTTGTGAGGAACTTGAGAAAGTGTTGTCCTCCTGATGAGATACCTCCGTCAATATTAAGATACTGTAGCTCTATTCTAGCTCCTCACTTAACTTTATATTTCAATGAGTTTTTGCACTTGGGGATTTTCCCTTACTGCCTGAAGACAAGTTACGTTACGCCCATATATAAGAATGGAAACAGCTCTGACATAAGAAATTACAGACCTATTTCAATCCAATTGACTCTAGCTAAGGTATTTGAAACTTAAGTTTTCAATAGACTCTCTTTTTTTGTCAAGAACACTATATCCACTGCTTAGCATGGTTTCTTGAGAGGAAGATCAACCTCCACGAATCTCATTATTTATCAGGATGACATCATATCTGCTTTTAATAGAGGAAATCAAGTTGATAGTGTCTACATAGACCTATCTAAGGCGTTTGATAACATTAGCCATGAACATCTGCTAGCCAAGCTTAGTGGTTTGGGCGTTGCTGATCCCATGCTACGATGGTTTCGAAGTTATTTGAGTGATCGTCATCAGGTGGTTAGATACAGAGGTTTAAAATCCACACCTTTCCCTGTGCCTTCTGGAGTCCCTCCAGGGTTCCCTCCTTGGGCCTTTGCTTTTTGCTATTTATGTAATGCTATTTATGTATGCTATTTATGATTTGGTTTCTGTCATTAAACACTCCAGGATATTGCTCTTTGCAGATGATGCCAAAATATATAGGGAGATCACTTCGGAGTTTGATTGCAGAAATTTACAGGCTGACTTGAATGGTGTACTATTGTAGTGCTCTAAGAATAAAATGGAGGTTAATGTATCAAAGTGCTCAGTACTTACATTCTCCCGACAGATTAATGCGGTGACCTTTGAGTACTTTCTTGGAGAGGAACCACTCAGCAGATGTTCTATGGTTAAGGATCTTGGGGTGACTATGACATCTTCACTTAATCCAAAAAGTCACATTGACTTTATTAGCCGTAAGGCAAATTCAGCTCTTAGATTTATCATTAGGGTGTCCAGGGATGGGTTTTCCCCTGTAGCACTTAGAACACTCTATGTTCAACTAGTTCGTCCCATATTAGAATATTGTTCACCATTGTGGTCGCCATATCAGATAGGCCATATAGACTCCATTGAGAGCATCCAGAGGAAGTTTCTTCGAGTTCTAGGAATGAAACTCGGCTTTCATTATGCAGAGGTTCCTTTGAGTGACATCAGCCGTCAGTTTGGTCTTCAATCTCTGAGCATCAGGCGGAAAATCTATGATTTACTTCTTCTCAGAAAGATTATTACATCGTCAGTGGATTCACCTGATCTACTTGGGAGAATAGATTTTCGCTGCTCAAGATTGGCCAGAACAAATCAAATGTTTGAGAGGAAATATTGTCAGACTCTGTATTCTTACCACAGCTCAGTGCCACGTCTTCACCGCCTGGGAAATAGCTTACCTGATCACATTGATTTCTTTGCCATGTCGGAAGTAACTTTTAAAAAGGAACTCTCCAAGTTTTTTTTTTTTTTTAATGTAGATCTGTTTATTCTGGATATGTAGAATGTAGACATGTATTGAACTTGCCTGTTGTTTGGAAGTTTGTTTTGTATATATATATATATATATATATATATATATATATATATATATATAATATAATAGTATAATAATATAATAGTAAGGCTTTTTGATACTTGTAATGATCTAGCACAATTTGCACGTTTTATATACTTATTTATTTGAATCAATCGCATGGTCTGTTAATTAATTAATTTGTATTTTGTCTATATGGATGTGTTTTATGATTAATGGTAATCAGGACTGGGGTAGTAAAATATTATGTAGTACTGTATTGTTACTTAGTATGAATATTTATATAAAGTTTTAGTGTATGTTGTAGTTTTAGTGCTTGCAGTTATTAATATTAGAACCTCTTGGAACTCTGGGTTTTCTATATTATTTATTAGAACCATACATTGAATTAAATGTCTGTATTGTCAGCCATCTGAATCCAATCTGTAAATTTATAAAGAAATGTAAAATGGTGTTAACCATATACAATGAATAAATAAATAAATACGTTATTAAAATCTATTTCGGAATCAAAATTCATATAGAATTTTCAGGAATAGTAAAATAAACCAATTGTACAGTAAATAACAGTTCTGTCCATTCCCAATCACACAAAACAGTTAGCTTCAAAAGTATGTTGTATAGGGCGTATTCAATACCATTAAGTAATACAGATAGAAAACAGGAAATAAATATAATAAAATTAATAACTATTGTAAATGGATACAAG
This sequence comes from Stictocephala bisonia, assembly GCA_035578905.1. Taxonomy (NCBI): domain Eukaryota; kingdom Metazoa; phylum Arthropoda; class Insecta; order Hemiptera; family Membracidae; genus Stictocephala; species Stictocephala bisonia. The sequence goes on along the minus strand of JAQJVL010000102.1, from coordinate 1,793,720 downwards.
AAGTCAATCATTGATAAAATTGGAAATAGAATAAAAAAGAAAATATAAAATAAAGTACAAGACGAAAAACGAACAACACTTAAAAAAGAAAAATCTGACTAGGGAACAAAAGAAGTATGTATCCCTCCACTAAAATGCACCGTTTACGCAAAGAGTTGCTAATAGATTTAAGAAATACAATTTATCAATGTTTTGTGTGATTGGGAATGGACAGATCTGTTATTTATTGTACAATTCCTGAACATTCTATATGAATTTTGATTCCGAAATAGATTTTAATAACGAATTTTCAGCTATTAAAATAACAGAATTATCGGCCAATAGGAATTATCCAATAATATCACAGCAGCCACTATTTTGACATTTCCAGCCAATATGGTCACGTGGTCGTAGGGCTATAAATTGAGTTATTGAACACCATTTTCCATTCTTTTGTGAATCCCTCTGTCTGAGGAAGGAAGTGTGGTTCACCGGAAACGATTTATTTATTTATCTCAACGGGAAACCCGATGTATCATATATACAATCCATTTACATTTGATTGCAGTAACTACAGATAAGAACGAGAAATTATGACAATATGCAACTAACTAATACAATAACAATGATAATAGACTATATAGAAGCAAACTGTACTAGATTTAGATTTAGATTTAGATTGAAAGGGGATGTACAGTTGGTCCAGCCAACCCTTGCAACGAAGCCTAAGGCTTTTTGTGCCAATCCCGGTGCCTAATCGTCGTAAAGCTGGCAATCCTTGACCAGGTCAAGGAGCTTCTTCACTAGATTAGTAATTTCCAACTGTCCCAGAGGTGAGCCTTCAAAAAGTGCTCTTCTCCTGGCACCAAGGGCCTCACACTCCAGGACAATGTGTTCTGCCGACTCTTCGTCCTCCCCACAGAGGCGACAGATGGGCTCCTCCGTAAAGAGTCCCACCGTTCTTAGATGCCTCCGGAATTTGCCGTGACCGGTGATGAGTCCCACCACCAGCTTAACGTGCGGTTTACTCAACCCAAGAAGTGACTTTGTTAACTTCTGGGAGGGATTCCTGACAAGAATTTTGCCCTGGGAACCGCTGCAATCTTTCCAGATGTCTGGCGCTGACCCAGTTTTTGATTGCTGTTTTGACAGCTGCAGTCGAAACGCCGCAGGCCGGCTCAGGACCAATGAAGGGCTTGAGAGCACCCTCCCTAGCCAAGGCATCGGCCTGCTCGTTGCCTTCTAATCCCCTATGTCCTGGGATCCATTCCAGCAAGACCTGATTTCTTGAACCCAGGATGCTGAGGGACTCCACACATTCCCAGAATAGACCAGACGAAACCTTCCAGGAGTCAAGAGCCCCTACCCTAAGGCCGCCTGACTGTCTGAGAGGATGTGGATATGTTTCCCGCAAACCCATCTCTCGACCGCCTGGGCGGCACAGTGAAGGATTGCGGCGACTTCAGCTTGGAAAATGGTGCCATACGCTCCCAGGCTCACGCTAGCGTTGGTCCTAGGGTCGCCAGTATAGACCCCAAATCCAGCTTTGTTGCCCATTCTTGACCCGTCTGTGAACCATACAATTCGGACGTGAGAAGAAACCGGGCTACTAACACCGTCCCAGTACTCCCTCGACCTGAAATCCACAGTATAGGGTCTGGTGAAAAGATACTTAGACCCAATGAAGTCAGACTTCATTACGAGTACCTCATCGTTTACTAGATTGGCCACTGAGGAGTGACCTGTACAGGACCCCCTCCAGTGGCCAGTTAGTTGAAGCCTATAAGCCACCGCCCGAGCCTCCCCAATAATGAAGAGATCAAGGGGCGGCAGGTTAAGAAGAACCTCCAGTGCAATAGAAGGGGTCGACCTAAAGGCCCCTGTCATGCACATGCAGGCAAGTCTTTGTAGGCTAGAAAGCCTACCCCGGACAGTTACCTGATTGACCTTAGGCCACCAGATCAAAGCCCCGTAAGTAATTTATGGTCTGATGACCGCTGTGTAAAGCCAGTGGCAGACATGGGGTAACAGGCCCCATGTGGAGCCCACGCAGCGCCTAGTGGTCACGAAGGACCACTTAGCTCTGCGGATGACTTTATCAAGGTGCAAGTTCCATGTCAATTTCTGATCAAGGATTACTCCCAGATACTTAACCGACAATTAAACAGGCAGAGACACTCCACCAAGGGCCAGGCCTCTGAAGGAGCCCTGAACCCTTTTCCTGGTGAAGGGGACAATTACTGTCTTGGAAGGGTTTATTGCAAGCCCTTCTCTTACACACCAGGAGTTCCCTGCTTCCAGACTGTCGTTCATGATGTCCGTAACAGTGCCCTGGTACTTGCCACGGACCAGTAGGACAAGATCGTCCGCATAGCCCTGTATGAAAATTCCCTTTTCCGTGAGGCTGACTAGGAGATCATCCATCACCAGGTCCCACAGGAGGGGTGATAGAACTCCCCCCTGCGGGCATCCTCGGCTCGCAGAAATCTCCACCACCTCACTTAGAAGGGTTGATTGAATTCTTCTGCCCCGTAACATGTGGTCGACCCACCTACAGATGGTGGGCTCTACACCACGTTGTCCCAGCGCATGAATAATCGACTGATATGAGATGTTGTTGAATGCCCCCTCAATATCCAAAAAGGCTCCTAGAGCAATTTCTTTGTTCTCCAGGGAATGTTCAAGGTGACTGACCAAACAATGGAGGGCAGACTCACAAGACTTCCCCGGGAGATACGCATGTTGATTTCGATGTAAAGGGGAGTCTCGAATGTGAAATTCTACGAGTCTCTCCATGGTCTTCGTCAGAAACGAGGAAAAACTAATTGGCCTAAAGGATTTGGCGTTTGTGTAGTCGCCACAACCCCGCTTAGGAATAAAAACTACTTTGCTAACTCTCCAGGACGGAGGAATATACCCGAAGGCAAGGCTCACCCTGAAGATTTTGCAAAGTAGAAAGTGGAGGTTCGGTGGGCCCTTTTGCAACAGTGCAGGAAAGACGCCATCGCCTCCTGGGGATTTAAATGGGCTGAACTTTTCGATTGCCCATTTAACTTTGGAAACGGTGACTATATGTCTAGCTAGCCTCCAGTCCTCTCGAGTTGCCCTAGGTATAGGGCTAATCTCTCGAGGGCCAGAGACTTCCAGAGAATCGTCAACGAGATTCCCTGGGAAGTGACACTCCAGAAGGAGCTTGAGTGTTTCGCCAGGTAAAGTTGTCAGTTCCCCTGAGCTGGTTCTAAGACTGCCCATGGGGTTGATAGGTTCGCTAGCCAGGATTTTCTGGATTCTGGCTGCCTCTTTTATGGAGTCAATGCCCCTACAAAAGGTTTGCCATGAAGCCTTCTTGGCATCACGAATGGATGAATTGTAGTCGTTAATAGCTAAACGATACTCTTCGCGACAATTGGCCACCTTAGAGCGATTAAAAAGCATTCTAACGCGCCTTTTCTTAGCTTCCAGGGATTTTGACCACCACCCGATTTTTGATCTAGGCGGTGTGTTTGAAATTGGACAGTTGTCGTGGAAACTTTCAAGGATCGCATCCTGTAAACAGGATGCCGCCTGCTCCAGTTCCACGGCAGACCTTATACGTACCCTCCCCCTCCCCCGGACCCAAGCCCGCAATGGCCGAAAGTTCCGCAGCATAGGACTCCCAGTCCATCCGCCTAGGATTTCGGTGAGGAGAGGAAAAGGCTGACATTTTAGCTTTGATATCAAAACGAATATACAGATGATCAGAAAGAGAAGGTTCGTCACAGACCCGCCAGTTGTCAATTAGGCCTAGAGTGACCGCATTGCAAAGAGTCAGGTCTATGACTTTGGCTCTAACCCTATTCCTAAACGTGGGTTCATTGCCCCGATTTAGAATGAATAGATCGTTAGCAACAATGAAGTTTAATAGGTACTCACCCCTCCTGTTGGAGTCGGTTGATCCCCATGCTTCATGATGGGCATTGGCGTCGCAGCTCACCCTTGGCATTGTCCCTAGCCAGTACGACCACCGAGACCTGCCAGAGCCCCAACCTCAACTTATTGCTCTTGGCCTTAATGGCTGAGAACATGATCATCCACCAGGCAGACAAAGGTCTTTGCTCCTTCCGGATCGGCCTTTCGACTGATGATGGTCCATTCTCTCACATTCAGTTCCTTGTTTTGTTCTTCTACAAGCATCAGGATTCTGGACTCGTCCATCTTTCCGAGCTGCTTAGGTGTCTTAAACAGCACCTTGGTAGCCCGTAGGATGTCCTTTTGGTCACCGATCCTGAACTGGGCCCCCTCCCACAATTTGAGAGAGGGGACAGTTGTAGCGATCCATGTTTTTGTCTCCTCGTTTTCGGCGGAGACAATAAGAGCACCCCTCTCCATGTAGGAGTTGGTGAACAAAGGGAGCTCACCACTGTCCAGCGGGCATATCGACTCAACCAGAGCTGTCTGGATGAGGTTGCCCTGCTCTTCAGTGAGCTTGCTCCCCGGATAGTTAGGTGGCACGACCGCCACCTTAATAGACTTGAGAGCTTCCAGAAAGGTCTGAGAAGAGGTTCCCTGGGGACCTTCCTCGGCCTTCCTTTGTCTCTTCAAATCCCTCTGAGCCTCCGAGGGCGAAGGGGTCGAGCCCTGCGGGCGTGCGCGTTTAGCACCACCTTTAGGGCCTTCACCCTTTGCCTTAGGAGTCGCTCCCCTCTGGGCCTCCGCGGGTGAAGAGGTCGAGCTCTGCGGGCGTGCGCTTTTGGCGCCACCTTTGGAGCTTTCACCCTCCGCCTTAGGAATCGCCGAGGAGATTTTCTTCAAGGGACGATACTTCGCAGGGTCCCACTGTACACCCTGCCGGGCAAGTCTCTCCTTCAGGAGTTTTTTCCTCTGATTGCCAGGAATGTTTTTCCTGGCTATCTTCATCCTATTCAGAGCCTCAGCCGTCCGATCAAGCTGATCAGAGCCTGGGCTCCGAGGAAGGATGCTTTCGAGGTCAGAGAGCGACATGCCTCCCTCCACCGAACCCCTGACCCGAGCAGCGGGGACTTCAGGCTGGCCTACTTGGCTGCCTTCGTTCCCCGTGCCAAGGTCCTTGTCTGAGGGCTCTGAGCGGTCCTCAGCCAAGTTTTATTCAGAATCGGAGAGAGACATGTCCCCCCCCCCCGACGTTGATGCCCGAGCAATGGAAAACAAGGGCTGGCCAGTGTGGCTGCCCTCCGCTCCCATGCTCGGTTCATTGCCTAAGGACTCAATGCGGTCCTTAGGTGAAGGTTTTGTTGTTTTTGTTTTCTTTGGGTCCATAGGATTCCCACGATTAGCTAGGGAAATAAATGGTCTAGCCCCGACAGAGCCCCGCATGCCAGGGTAAGCCTATTTGAAACTGGATTTCGGCAGGTGTCCAGAGTCCGCATGGTATAGACTGGTCTACCACCAATCATTCAGCCCTCAGCCCACGCTGTTCCACCTTGGCTTGGTTGGAAGGTTAGGTAGGATAAGGAATTAATGGGATAGGAGTGCTCTCAGCATCGGGATCACACTGAGAGCTGTGGGAAGGTACCCTCCTCCTTTCTCATCGGTTATGGGAGAGATGATACCCCGGGCTTGGGACCGGTCCAGCGGAGTTAAACTGTACTAAGTTAACAATGGCATTATAATCAATTACATATAATATTACATCTGATGGTCATTACTACAAATAAAGAACGAAAATTCACATGACAGAAGATAAATTAATACTAAACATTAAATAAACTACATGAAATCAATCATAACAGCACTGATAACTATGATGATCTAACAATAATAAAATATGTTAAACATGTGAATATTATAACAAATTTAATTTCATATCAGAGCATAAAGAGCCTTATTTTTAACTTTCGTTGCACTATCTGAAAAGAAGTCCACATAAGGAGACACAATATTCCCAAGACGCTGAAGTCTCACAAGTGTAGGCCTACTGTTCGCTTCATAGTTCGATTCCACATGTCGTTGGCCAAATAAATCACTGGACCTAGTTCTCATGGGGCAGCGGACAGAAACATCACACAGGATCTCAGGACAGTCTATGGCACCAGTTTGAACGGGAACATAATCCTCTGGATACTCTGTCTCGTCTCCAGAGAGTGAAGTTCTGCCATCGCCTCGAGCGCCGTCAGTGGTACATAATTGTAGGCATACCATGATGTACCACTACAACCAAGTAGACAAAGGAATTTATCTTGGACAGCCTGGACTTGCCGCACCAGAGTGACTTGATGAGGGGACCACATGATACAGTTATACTCAAGAAGAGGACGAACAAGTGAGCAATATAGTGCGATAATCGTAAAGGGGTTGTTGAAGTCTCTAGAGGAACGAGTAAGAACTCCGAGTGATCTTGAAGCCCTGGCACAGATAGCATTGATATGAGTGTTTGGGGTCAAATCCCTATAAAGGGTCACACCAAGATCACGGACTGAATTACACCTTAATAGTGGCATATCACCAAACTTGTTTATTTGGTTTATCGATCACTGCAATATTTGTATATTTTGTACTTGTATTGTAATATATTTGTGCATTTTGTGCTTATATCGTAATATATTTGTGTTGTGTAACGTTCACTTGTACTTTAAAAGAAATTGCCAAAAGGATAGGGATAACTGAACATATTGTATTATTCTAGCACCAATATTTATTTTAAATCGGAAATTTAACTTGTAATTTATTCAGGTTATAGTTTTACGTGTGTTTTACCTCTTTATACTGATCATAATCAAAGGCTTGATTTGTCGATAACACAGGAAGTTATCTTGAAGGATCAGAAGTAATGTAATTCGAGTTAGTGTCTTGTTTTACGTGTGTTTTACCTCTTTATACTGATCATAATCAAAGGCTTGATTTGTCGATAACACAGGAAGTTATCTTGAAGGATCAGAAGTAATGTAATTCGAGTTATTGTCTTGTTTTACGTGTGTTTTACCTCTTTATACTGATCATAATCAAAGGCTTGATTTGTCGATAACACAGGAAGTTATCTTGAAGGATCAGAAGTAATGTAATTCGAGTTAGTGTCTTGTTTTACGTGTGTTTTACCTCTTTATACTGATCATAATCAAAGGCTTGAATTGTCGATAACACAGGAAGTTATCTTGAAGGATCAGAAGTAATGTAATTCGAGTTAGTGTCTTGTTTTCACTCGACATGGGTAGTGTTAAATAAAGATCGAGTAATGTGAGTTCACTATAGTTTACGTAATTTTCTTAATATTTTTATGAAACTATTCATTGAATTAACAAAATATATAGGGCCTACTTGGCACGCATGTTAAACTAGATACACACATTGATTGTTAGAATAATTATCCAAATAAGTTTAAAGCACGAATCAAATTTTAGTGTACATTTCTTGTATACCAATCTATATTTATAAAAGAGGATGTTTGTATATATATATATATATATATATATATATATATATATATATATATTTATAAAAGAGGATGTTTGTATGTTTGAAGTTTATGCGCTACCAAACCATCCAACCGATTGCCATGAAACTTTAGGATGTTGTCCTTTATACTCCCAAGGTGGTTTCTGTGAAGTTTGATGCAGATCCGTCCACAGGGTCCCGCCCCACGGGCTCCTAAAGATCCCATGTTATTCAAAGGAGAATTTCAATTGTTTACAAAAAACATATGACTGTGTGGTTTAATGTAGTTTCACATGCCATAAGCAGATTGAAGTTCTCACAGCAACAGTACTGTATATGTTTTGATTTATTGTAGTTCTACATTTCACCTTGAGAGTGTAGCACACACTACTTTTACTTGATCAGGTGATCTGTATTTGGTGTTAACCTTTTTCCCTCGGTAATTAAAACATGTGGTGAAACGTGAAAATAAAAAATTAATAATTATTTGTTTTGCAGTTTACTTTTTATGACATGCCTCCTAAAAAATCTAATATTGGTAGAAGAAGCAAAAATGCTCGAATTCTTTCAGCTATTAGGTTCTAAATCAAACTCAATATTATGACCGGCGAAGCGGGCGGGTATAGCTAATATATATATATATATATATATATATATATATATATATATATATATATATATATATATATTTGAAGTTTATGCGCTGCCAAACCATCCAACTGATCGCCATGAAACTTTAGGATGTTGACCTGTATACTCCCGAGATTGTTTCTGTGAAGTTTGATGCAGATCCGTCCACAGGGTCCCGCCCCACGGGCTCCTAAAGATCCCATGTTATTCAAATGGAGAATCTGAATTGTTTACAAAAAACATATGACTGTGTGGTTTAATGTAGTTTCACATGCCATAAGCAAATTGAAGTTCTCACAACAACAGTACTGTATATGTTTTGATTTATTGTAGTTCTACATTTCACCTTGAGAGTGTAGCACACACTACAAAAAACCTTTACATTTATACACCAAATAAGAAGACCAAAAATATTGTTTACCCTCTTGCACTCATTTAATAAATAATGGTTTTTTTTCTATAATTCTTTTTATTGCTTTATTTTGGTATGTCAATGAAAAATGAAAGGCGAGACAACGTCCGCCGGGTTCAGCTAATTAATATGATTTTGATAATTAACATAGCTTGAGGATTGATTAAAATTATGTAAATTCTTTCCTAATGCTCTGATCTAACATTTTCTAAGTGTTAATGACTATGTAACGTATTGCATAACTATAAACATTTTTTTTTATTTTTTTTTTTTTATTACACAAATCACATTTGAATGAATGCTACACTCATTCAAATTATTTCATACAGCAAAACAATGCGAAATTAAGCTATATCCTAATTGTATTTCAATAAAATTATAACTATTGTAAAATATTTAATGCTAATAATGTAAATAAATGTCCTATTCAAGAATAATGTTGAGATGGAATGGCTTGAAGCAATGCTACTGTTTGATGGAGGGTTTTCTCGACGACGGGTGGTGGTGGGATTGGGGAGTGAACTGTGAGGAAGAAAACATTAGTTTCACCCTGTTTTCCTGTCCCTCTAGGCCGTGCTGCTTGATGTTTGATGGGAGGGGCTTGATTATCAAGGATTGTAGTGGGAAGTGAAATGTGGGGAAGCAAACTTGATTTTCACCCTACTGACACCACCACCCTGCCCCCTTGAGGCTGTGCTCCTTGCTGTCTGATGGCAGCGTGTTGTTGGTCAAGGATTGTAGTGAGGAGTGAAATGTGAGGAAGCAAACATTTGTTTCACTCAACCGACACTGCCACCTTGTCTCCTGGAGGCTGTGCTCCTTGCTGTCTGATAGCAGCGTGTTGTTTATCAAGGATTGTAATGAGTAGTGAAATGTGAGGAAGGAGACGTTAGTTTCACTCTACCGACATGGTCACCCTGTCCCCTTAAGGATATGCTTCTTGCTGTCCGATACCAGAGTGTTGTTTATCAAGATTTGTAGTGGGGAGTGAAATGTGAGGAAGCAACATTAGTTTCACTCTACTGACATTGCCACCCTGTATCCCTGCTTCTTGTGTCTGATGGGAGATGTTGTTTATCAAGGATGGTAGTGGGTAGTGAACTGTGAGGAGTAGACATTAGTTTCACTTTTTTGACACTGTATTCCTGTGTGTTTTTCCTATGGTTTTCACATAGGAACATGGTTGGCAGTTTCTTCTTTTAACTCACCTGTTGACTTCACGTAAAATCTTTCAGTTAGTCACACTACACTGGAGCACATTAATTACACTCCAAACCACACTTGGCCCTCACTTACTACAACTCCAAATTACACTGGAGCACATTAGTTATACCTACAAAACACACTTGGCCCTCACTTACTACAACTCCAAACTACACTGGAGCACATTAGTTATACCTACAAACCACACTTGGCCCTCACTTAATACAACTCCAAACTACACTGGAGCACATTAGTTACACCTCCAAACCACACTTGGCCCTCACTTACTACAACTCCAAACTACACTGGAGCACATTAGTTATACCTACAAACCACATTTGGCCCTCACTTACTACAACTCCAAACTACACTGGAGCACATTAGTTATACCTACAAACCACACTTGGCCCTCACTTACTACAACTCCAAACTACACTGGAGCACATTAGTTATACCTACAAACCACACTTGGCCCTCACTTAATACAACTCCAAACTACACTGGAGCACATTATTTACACCTCCAAACCACACTTGGCCCTCACTTACTACAACTCCAAACTACACTGGAGCACATTAGTTATACCTCCAAACTACACTTGGCCTTAACATACTACAACTCCAAACTACACTGGAGCACATTAGTTAGACCTCCAAACCACACTTGGCCCTCACTTACTACAACTCCAAACTACACTGGAGCACATTAGTTACACCTCCAAACCACACTTGGCCCTCACTTACTACAACTCCAAACTACACTGGAGCATATTAGTTATACCTCCAAACTACACTTGGCCCTCACTTACTGCAACTCCAAACTTCACTGGAGCACATTAGTTACACCTCCAAACCACACTTGGCCCTCACTTACTACAACTCCAAACTACACTGGAGCACATTAGTTATACCTACAAACCACACTTGGCCCTCACTTACTACAACTCCAAACTACACTGGAGCACATTAGTTACACCTTCAAACCACACTTGGCCCTCACTTACTACAACTCCAAACTACACTGGAGCACATTAGTTATACCTACAAACTACACTTGGCCCTCACTTACTACAACTCCAAACTACACTGGAGCACATTAGTTACACCTTCAAACCACACTTGGCCCTCACTTACTACAACTCCAAACTACACTGGAGCACATTAGTTATACCTCCAAACTACACTTGGCCTTAACTTACTACATTTACAAACCACATGGTTAACCAGTAACACCATCAGCTGTCTCATGTATTGACTCCTAATTAATTCTAGCGATGAAGATGAATACACGGTAGAAATATTTATCTATTTATTAAAATTTATTTGATTGTACTAACCATTCTATCTTAACTAAACTAAAAATACTTATCGTAAAATTATGCTCTAAAAATTAAAACTCGAAAACATAATTTAAATTATATTTGTACCACAAATTCAAAACAATGAAATTTAAAATATCATTCAGTTCCTCATCAAATTGGATTTAATGTCCTTCAAGGTTCAATATTAAGACAGTTTTTATTCATCTTTTACACAAGAAAATTTAGCTATGACTTACATTTCATAATATTCGTAGAAAATGGAAATCAATGTGAAACTCTATCACAGAAAGAACTTAGAAATATTATAAGTGTTTAAAATGAACATTCATGTTAGCATTGAAAAATCAAATTGCATTTTATTTAAAACATTATAAAAACATATGATCAACATATCTAATAAAACAATATTTAATAATAAACACATCAAATAACAAAACATTAACAATGTCTTTGGTTTATGTACAGACCATAATTTAACTTATATTGAACATAGATGCAACTTAATTTTAGGAATATGTGAGCTTTATAAATGATATTCTGTATTGTTACAACTTTAAAAACAATCAATTATGTATATATACATCCACATATACCAAAATTAGTGATAGTTTTCAAATGCTTAATTATATTTCATCTAAAAATATAAAATATACAGTTCCATTCAAACATGTGAGAACTTTTAAAATCTATTGTGTGTGTGTGTGTGTGTGTGTGTGTGTGTGTGTGTGTGTGTGTGTGTGTGTGTGTGTGTGTATATATATATATATATATATATATATATATATATATATATATATATATATATAGTAATATATTGTATATTAAAATAACAGTAAGAAGTTCTAACCACACTTAATTAAACATAAAAATTCATATATACAATTGTAAATAATAAATTGATTGATAATTTATAGTAATAAAATGATAGTAAGCTACATATTAGTACGATAAACATAGACGTCCAATGTATATCAGTATTATTGATGGCTAGGTAGATAAGAAAACTATTAGCATATATTTGCTCTTTTCATTTATCTTAGCGTATGCATAAGTTTGTGTTCCAAAATGTTTTCAAAGCATTCATATAAAACATTTTTAATATTTACAAAATATTGAAGTTATAAAACTATTGTTGGTACATAAATTTAGTGCATTAGCAAACAAGTAAAATTGTTGTCGTGTTCCACAAAACAATCTCCTAACACTAGTTCTGCTTGAAGTAATTAAATACTGTATTAATGTTTAAAGTAATAAAATATTGATGGAAAATATTTATTACATAGATGTTATGTGTTAATCATTTACGTATTGAGATAGTGTACTTAGATTAGAAACAAAGAAAGCCACACTTAGCAATTTCCGTCACTAAAACCCAGAGTAGATGACTAGATTATGCAGTAATCGCGATCTGAAGAGCTCCCTAAAAGGTTTGCTCATCGCATTTCCCTGCAATTCCTATCGTATCCATTATCCTCAAAGCACTTCTATTTGAAAGTGTTAGCATCAAAAACTGGTTTTCCATCATTTCCATTCAAAGATGTTAACAAAGTTACATGCTTAACTACCCTTCAACGTTATTAATGTTCACTTGGTCTATACAAGTCTATACAAACAATGGATCATATAATTACAGAGTACCCCTTTGCCCTTTTGCGGAAGGATTAGCTAGCATAAATAGCAGTGAGGCAGATCTTAACTGGCTTTGATGAATTTGATTTAGCTTTGTGACAGTAAATCCCTTTATATTTTTATTAATATGATGTTTGGGCTTCTTGCAAGTATAAATCACAGTTTTGAAATATTTTTAAATTAACGAGTGCTAACAGAGAAGAAACCTTACGTTTGCGTTGTTCTATGAAAATAATTAGGAAAACTTAGAACAATGAATGCATGGATATTGTTTTTCTGCGTAGAAATAAACAGAAATATGAAGTAGTGTCAATCTGATAAGTGAAGCATCATAGAGAGTTAGAGTTAGAGTAAAAGGGGATATGCAGTTGGTCCAGCCAACCCTTGCAACGAAGCCTGAGGCTTTTTGTGCCAATCCCGGTGCCTAATTGTCGTAAAGCTGGCAATCCTTGACCAGGCCAAGGAGCTTCTTCACTAGATTAGTAATTTCCGACTGTCCCAGAGGTGAGCCTTCAAAAGGTACTCTTCTGCTGGCACTCTTCCGGACAGTGTGTTCTGCCGACTCTTCGTCCAACCCACAGAGGCGACAGATGGGATCCTCCGTAAGGAGTCCCGCTGTTCTTAGATGCCTCCGGAATTTACCGTAACCGGTGATGAGTCCCACCACCAACTTCACGTGAAATTTACTCAACCCAAGAAGTTACTTTGATAACTTCTTGGAAGGATTTCTGACAAGAAGCTTGCCGAGTCTTTGCCCTGGGAACCGCCGCCATCTTTCCAGATGTCTGGCGCTGACCCAGTTTTGGTTGCTATTTTGACAGCTGCAGCCGAAACCGCCGCAGGCCGGCTCAGGACCAATGAAGGGCTTAATAGCACCTTCCCTAGCCAAGGCATCGGCCTGCACGCTGCCTTCTATTCCCCTATGTCCTTGGGATACATTCCAGCAGGACCTGATTTCTTGAACCCAGGATGCTGAGGGACTCCACACATTCCCAGACTAGACCAGGCGAAACCTTCCAGGAGTCAAGGGCCCCTAAGGCCGCCTGACTATCTGAGAGGATATGGATATGTTTCCCACAAACCTCTATCATAATTTGCGTTGAACGTATGGCGACTTCAGCTTGGAACACGGTGCCATACGCTCCCAGGCTCACGCACGCGTTGGTCCTAGGGTCACCAGTATAGACACCAATCCAGCTCTGTTGCCTATTCTTGACCCGTCTGTGAACCATACAATTGGGTCGTGAGAAGAAACCGGGCTACCTAACAGCGTCCCAGTACTCCCTCGACCCAAAATCCACAGTATGGGGTCTGGTGAAAAGATACTTAGTCCCAATGAAGTCAAACCTCATTGAGAGTACCTCATCGTTTACTAGATTGACCACTGAGGAGTGACCTGTACAGGACCCCCTCCAGTGATCAGTCAGTTGAGGCCTATAGGCCTTTTCCTCTGATTGCCAGGAGTGCTTCTCACTGGCTATCTTCATCCTATTCAGTAGCCTCAGCCGTCCGATCGAGCTGATCAGAGCCTGGGCTCCGAGAAGGATGTTTTCGGGGGTCAGTAGAGCGACATGCCCCCCTCCACCAAACCCATGACCCGAGCAGCGGGGACTTCAGACTGGCCACTTGGCTACCTTCGTTCCCCGTGCCAAGGTCCTTGTCTGAGGGCTCTGAGCGGTCCTCAGCCAAGTTGGATTCAGAATCGGAGAGAGACATGTCCCCCCCCGACATTGATTTGGCCCGAGCAATGAAAACAAGGGCTGGCCAGTGAGGCTGCCCTCTGCTCCCATGCTCGGTTCATTATCTAAGGACTCAGTGCGGTCCTTAGGTATGTAACTATAAGTGTGTGTGGTAATGAGTTCAGGGTACCCGCGGGGTCACATAAGCCCGTCAGCTGCACACCTCAGCTGCCCCTGCGAACCTCGGTCCGGGACTGCTTATTAGGGTTTCCCCTTATTCGCAGTTGTCCACCTCATCAATGACGAGGTGGAACTTTCGCTATCCGCCACCTGCGACCCGCCCAGTAGCTGAGGCTCGCCCTGGGGAAGCATCATAAGTGAACTACAGTAAAACTAAAAATATTGGAATCACCATAAAAATAACCCATTCTAAGGACCTCCAATTTCATGCCAAATAGTTTTTTCTCAAAAATTTCCGAAAAAAGAATACTTCTTGACATGTGTTTTAATGTCATTTCACTATGCAAGAATACATTATAATTAGCCTTACTGTTGCAGTAATCGTTGCTGAAGTTGTATTGAAAACTGTTTTTAATGTTTAGTATTAAGGGGACGTTTGTCGTCGGCTTCCTGAGAATTCGCTCAGCTAATAATCGGCAGTGGTTTACCCCGGTGTTGCCACATTTACAAAAAGTTAACAATTTACACAGTTAACAGCCTACATTTCCAATCAGCCAGTAGTTTCACTCACTTTTGTGGGTTTATTAAAATTGTCTCAGAGATATGAAAATAGATATGCGTTTATGAATCACTTACTACAAACTGCCTTTGTCCTTAGTTGTGCATAGAGATTTCCAATTATTAATTTGTATATTCTAGATTTGTACAGTAAATTTGTAAATTAATACTATACAATTTATTAATGTTAGGCATCAAATTATTTTTAATTATGATTATATTTATTAATTTATCTGTGAAAAAAATATTTTAGATTCTGCAGAGGTAGTCACCATTTTGGATTTATATTAAACAAAGGATTTGTTAAAAGAGGTGTAGCACTTGTACTTTACTATCTTTCGGAAAATTATGGATTTTAAATTGTTTGAAAGAGCGTAAAACTAACATTTTTATATTTTTTTTAAAATAAAATTACAGTGAGTTTTAGTTAGTGATTTTTAGAAAATACAAAAAATTTTAACAGTCAAAATGATAAAAAGTGTTCCTACAAGTAACTTTAGCACTCATTCAATTGTTCTAAAAATTATTTTTCCGACAAACTATTAAGTCACGGTCCAGCACTGCATTTAGCAATATTTTATGGGATATAAATCGTATTGAACAAGGTAATCGCAATTGGTAAGTGACGAACAGCTGATCGCTGTTAGAGTGGTCACTCCCGTCGACACTGTGCCCCACACGGTCCACTCAACCTAATACTTAAGCAGTTATAAACAGTACATAATTATAAAAAGATATCTTTTCAAAACATTCAAATAAAATCTACATAAAACCAAATTTCCCTTATTTGATTTTTACAAATAATAACTATTATTATAACATGATGTGTATATAATATTTGGAGATCACCTACCAATCATGAACAATTTAATGCTAACAAATAATTTTCAAACAACAGTATTTAGAACACTTTGCAAAACATATAAAATAAATTCGTATTTAACAAATATTTTATTTTTCGACATTCATTATTGCAACTTTTATCAATCCTGAAATTTTAAATAGAATAAATACTGTAAGTAGCATTAGTACACTTTAATTATCTTTCTAACGGACTACTTATATCTAGCTTTTTCGAATAAACAATTTTCACGAGGATATTTCAATTATCCTGTGGTTAGCACCCATGTAATATGTTCATATTGAATAACAAACACTTTGAGGAAGACTGATGCTGTAAGCCTCTTCAGGCCGTATTCATAGCGCCATCCATCGACCTCCGTAGCAACCTACTCTCAAAGCTGTTACTTAATTAAGTTATCTGTTTTATAATACAGCCTGTAGATTAGTATTTCTCTGGAAATACACGTAATTAATTACATGGTACATGGCAGTTAATTTGTTTGGTTTTTAAATGAAATATTGGTTATCAATTAATTTTAATTCATTAGTCAGTTTTGTCCTAGTGATTTAATACACTAAAAAATAAGAAGAAAACACATTATTTTGAACATTGTTTTATCCGTTAAAAAACATTATATTTACTGGATTTCAACATATTGGTTTTATAAGCTTTGGAAAATGATTGTTTAATGGGCATGTTGACTTGTGCTTCATGTATATATCATGTATGCTATATGTGTACTTTGTGTATTTATATACATCAATCAAAACAAGGCAAAAACACATTTACAAAAAAGCAAATCAAGGTTGAGTGGAAGAGAGGACTTCATAGTCCTAACTCCGCCTTTCAATAAAGACATTCATTCATTCATTCATTCATTCTTTCATTCATTCATTCAAATCCTTGTGTTCCAATCGATCCATCGCAGATTGAAAGTTATTAGATATATGGTCTATACTTTATTTGCAATGTAACTGATGTAGAAATACTGACTGCTAAATGAAAGAGTCTTCGCACATGAACTGAACTCACACGGAATACCTAATGACAGGTGTGTTTCGCCTCTGCACACCGTTGGCCTAAGGGTAGTACGTATGCAATATGTGTACATAATGAAACCACAAATTTATAAAATTATTACTTACATTTTTATGATTATTTATACTTTACAACTAAAGCATTCTGTAAGGTTGTAAGTAATTTAAAACGTATGTTTTTATTACCCCTCTATGAAATACACATACCTAACATGTTTATGTAAATATCGGAATTTTATGAACTGTATATATATCACATATAAATGTAATAAAGTGGTAGACAACATTTTGCTGGCACGCACAAACAAACCAATATTTCCAAAACATTTTTATGGGCCAATTATAATACGTAAAGTGTATTATTTTAACGAAGAATAATATTTACTTAGTTTATATCAAATAAATATAATATCAGTAAATTATCTTAGAACATCTTTTTAGTACCATATGAAAGATTATCTAGGTATTTTTTAAATAAATGTAATTTACATTTTATTTGAGTGTAAAGCTAGAGAAAATCATAAGAGCTACAATAAACAATAAAAAAAAGATAGCTTATTCTTTTATTTTCAGTATAATTGAAAGTCACACAGCAAAAATATATTACAATATAAGCACAAAATGCACAAACATATAAAAATCCAAGCACAACATACACAAATAAATTTTATTCACGTGATGGAGTATTAAGCACTCATCAAATCATTTTAATAGATGGTCACACAGCAAAAATAGTTTACAATATAAGCACAAAATGCACAAATATATAAAAATACAAGCACAATATACACAAATAAATTTTATTCACGTGATGGAGTATTAAGCACTCATCAAATAATTTTAATAGATGGTCACACAGCAAAAATAGTTTACAATATAAGCACAAAATGCACAAATATATAAACATACAAGCACAATATACACAAATATATTTTATTCACGTGATGGAGTATTAAGCACTCATCAAATCATTTTAACAGATGATTAATAGTACAGTATTTTGAAGTTATTTAGTCCATTTAATAAACAAGCAAAGTTCACTATACACTTATTATTATTTAAAATACAATAAATGCTTAGTAAATACCAGTATATTAGATTTCTTCTGATATTATTATTATTTATTTTGTTGCATTATTTATCAGTAATTAAAAGAAAAAAGAGAAAAATGGGAAAAAGAGGGAATAGGGAGGAAGGAGGAAGGGAAGGGAAAAAGCTCCAACCAACTGTAATATCGAGAAGTAGCTAATTTACTTCATTTATCAGAAAGGTAAAACTCATATACCGATAATTGTTTACTTGGAGATCTAAACGGTAATTTGTTTTGTTATTTTATCACTTAAACCTTGGTATATCATTTCATACACTAAACCCCATAAGTAGCAAGGTTCTGTACATCAATATCGTTAATTGTTGTTCTCATTAATTAAATATTAGAGATGTCTTTTTCTAAGCTTTTAATAGTCCAAGTCAGCCTACAGACAATTAATTTTAAAGTTAAGTTAGCTATTCCAAACAATTCATCACCAAAATATCGACCTAGTTGTACTTCAACTTACATTCTCATTCTTATAACTTCTCTGTTAATATCACTATCAGTGATTAAATTGTTATCATTATTATTTTTTTTATCTTTCATTTGTTATAAGTGGTATTATTTAATTCTTAGTCAAGTTTAAACTTGTATGGTGTTGAAATATACATATATTAGATATCCTACATTTTAATCAGTAACTAAAAAAATGATTGTTATAATGTATACGTCAGGTGATAAGTTTGCTGTTTTGATTTTTTCAGGTTTCATTTATTTTTCTAACTGAAAGGATGCTAAGTAATTTGAATTATTTAGATACTTATTCTGTTGTAAATTGTACTCTATGTAATGATATTAATAATTGTTCAAATATGATTACTACACATTAAAATGTAAATGACCTTTATGATAAACACTTTACTATCATTCAACAGAACATTCGCAGTTGTAATTGAAATGTCGACGAATTGTTGGCAGTATTAGTGCGATTAAAACATAACTTTAATTGAGTAATTCTAACAGAAGCTTGGCTGACTAATGACAGTGATTTGACGAATTTAAGTGGCTACAACCTCTTCAGAGCATATTTGATTGATCGTCTTAACCAGAACGATGGAATTTATCTACTTTGACAGCTCCTTATCAGTGACCTGCAGCCAATGGTAAAGTCACGGCTTATAACTGACCTTTGACTGGGCAGGGGTGCCTTGCAATTTATTAGTTGTCTATCTATCGTAGTCCGAGTTCTAGCCTTCCAGCTTTTATGGATTCACTAAATGAATATTGCATCAAGTGTTTAGATAGTTCTAGTTGTAACATTAGTATAAGATATTAATTGTGACATTTTGAACGTAGAAGCCAACTCACTCGAAGGACATTATCTTGATGTTTTAGAGCAGTGCTGGTTTCGTTGCATCTATTGATAAGGTTACTCGCCCTTTACAAATGAATAGTAAATGAGTCTTGGGCAGATAAAACTACTGGAAATTTAAATGGGCATTGACACTACATCATAATGGCATTGACAATACCCATAATGTGATTGCGGGTAGTCTACTCAAACAATGGATCACATAATTATGGAGCCCCCTACGCTCTTTTACGCCTTGTTTTGATAACAGTTAGTTAATTTTAATAACTCTTCAAACAGCTATCCAGGTAGCTTTTCAACAAGTTAAAACACTGGAGTTACGAGCACTGATAAGCTCTGTTGTCACATCGGTTGCCGATGAGGTTATGGTCGTGCCCATAAGTATTGGATTGTTAAATAAGTCAAGTTAAATAAAAATGATGTGTTGTTTTGAATCGTAAACTAGCTGTTTTAAAACAATACAAAAATCAAATTCTAGAGGGGATATACTAGAGGGATATTCACTGGATTAGCCTGGCATTGAATATTTTGTAAATGGCTTTGAAAGTTGTAAGAATGGAGAAACAAGTTTTAGAATTGTAAGAGACAGTCAGAAAGAACCGAATTTGCCTTACCAGATTTCTAAGAGGTATTGTGTAAGAGTTGGCAGTGATATATCAATGGTTGAGAGTCATTTGATAATTAAGCTTATTTTTTATGCATAATCTGATTAGGACAAATCTACAGTAAAGTATGGACATGGTCAATACATCTTTTACGAGGACTGGTGAGATGAATAAAACTGCACAAGGCCAACCTTAAATAAACAAACTTTCACTGAAAACATACAGGGTATTCTCCGTCAGACTTCTCTACTCTCACAGAAGCTGTAGTTAAGCCAGCTTTTAATTTTGTAACTCATAAAAGCTTTTGTGAAAAACTGTTCGTAGTCTTCTGAAAATACAAGTATACAGATCAAATCATGGATGAAAGACAGGATGGGTGACATCAGCTGTTTAGGCCGCACGGAGTTTATTTAAGTAGGGAGGAGGATATTAATCATGTTGAAACTAGAAACATAAGACAATTAACATCAGGGAAGTATACCCTATATATAAATAATTCAATGACTGAATCGTCTTGTATATATATATATATATATATATATATATATATATATATATATATATATATATATATATATATATATATATATATACAAGACGATTCAGTCATTTAATTATTTCTTACAACTCAAAGTTTTAAAAACATTGTAAAGACATGTAAAATTACGTATAATGTTGCAATATACCAGAAACAAAAATCGAGTTAAGGAGTTGAAGAATCACAATCTTGCTCACTCACACTCAGCCCTGACTCGCTCACACTCGCTTTACACACACACACCAATAAACATTCTCCGTATATCCTACACGCTTGCTTACCTCACTCACTATTACCAGCATAAACTGTTATTAGAAGTATGTAGGGGTAGTAAACGAATTACAGCGTCGTAAAAACAGTTATGTTTGTTAAGTAATTCAAATGAATAGTAAATGAGTAGCATTTTATTTAAATATGCACAATATACTGTATATTTCATATAGATAAACATTAAAAAATGTTCCATTCTTGCGCATGTCTTATTACAAGTACACCCTATTATACTCAATTTGTATAACTTTATGTTCGATTTTTGTATGCTTAGTTTTGGATATTGGCCCCCGTAAAGTTTTTTCAAATATACTAATTTCGCTATTTATTACTGTTCTTTTGAGAAGAGTATGTTAGTAGACAAGATGGTCGGTAAAGAATTATAGTTATATATAATATTTTCAAATTAAAGGATCGTGTTTATTACGTCAGATAAAAAATGGAAACGATTGTTTCCTTGCTTGTTTTATAATGAACTAGAAACGGTTATAGCAATGGAAGTACTTGAAGAGATAATTTCATTACATTAATTTACTTTTATCTTGGTCGATAAAAGCTTACATCAATTTGTGTTATAGCCCCCAAGAACTCAACTATAGTGAACAGTTAATGTAATTGCAGATTGGTAAACAACAAAATTCTCTTGTTGTTAAAATTACAGCTCTTAAAATATTCGAATTGTGCAAGGCGTAATTTAATAAGCAAGACCCATAAGTAGCACACCGAATCTGTTAAATAATAAAATAAAATCTTAAAAATTAAAACTATACTTTTCTTATTACATTACATATTCACAGATGGAACTTTAATCTGACGTACGTAACAGTGCTTTAATGTTATTTCAGCATGCGTGTGATTTAACACATTTCTTGTGAGTAATCATAATTGTTTAACTGTTGAGTCTAGTCATCTAACATTAATTTAATATAGGTAAGTTACCTTGATCATTATAAAGTATTATCTTTATAATGATCAAGGTCTTGCATATTTTTTTTCAAGTGGTAGCAAAATACTTTCTTCATTCATTTGGTTCTTAGTGGAGTTTAGATGGTTTGGAAGAAAACATATTTATTATTTCCAAAGTTTATTTTTCCAATAATGTATCATCAGATTATGAAACAAATTGTTAAAAACTATGTGTATATGATAGTGCCGTAACAGGCGAAATGTATTTATGAAAAAAATAAATTTGTGGAAGTAATATGTTTCCTTTCAAAGCAAATACTTTTATAACTTCAACTATATAAAGAGTCCCTAATACACTTATTATTAATTATTATTATTATTATTCATCATTCATCTTTAAGACACCGATAGTAGAGATAGTTGCATATATGAGGAGCGAATGAGTGTGATGAGTGGAGATGAACGAGTGTAGTAATTCACTAATATAGATCCTTAGAAAGAGCCATTTATCAATAGCCCAGTATCGAAGGAATCTAAGAGACATACTAGTATGGAATCTGAACCACGTAGTTTTGGTCTCATTTTTAGCCGACTAACAAGCCAGACACTCAGTTATCTTTCCTTTTCAACATCCGGACCATAACTCACTCGTTTCAGTACTTATTTATTGACAACTATTATTAACAAGGTTCTTTTAATTATTTTTAATTTTTCAGCATTTAATTCATTAGACCAACAATAAAATTCACAGTAGAATATGAAGATGAAAACAAACTTTTTAGATGTTTTAGTTGAAAAAACTGATAAAGAAGTAAAACAGCAGTCTACAAAAAATACACTTACTGGACAGTATATAAATACACTTACTGGACAGTATATAAATACACTTACTGGACAGTATATAAATACACTTACTGGACAGTATATAAATACACTTACTGGACAGTATATAAATACACTTACTGGACAGTATATAAATACACTTACTGGACAGTATATAAATACACTTACTGGACAGTATATAAATACACTTACTGGACAGTATATAAATACACTTACTGGACAGTATATAAATACACTTACTGGACAGTATATAAATACACTTACTGGACAGTATATAAATACACTTACTGGACAGTATATAAATACACTTACTGGACAGTATATAAATACACTTACTGGACAGTATATAAATACACTTACTGGACAGTATATAAATTTTTATTCAAACACCCCACATTATGTTAAGCAAGGAATTTTCCAAGGACTGTTCAACAGAGCTTTCAAAATGGCTACAGAATAGGAGTTGAAATATAATATTTGTATAAAGATGTGTATCTAATTAATTTAGATCATTAATGGATATATTCACAAAAAGTACATACCGTCAAGAATTGTTTAAATACTACATGTTTACCAGATATTTTAGCTATGCGTAAAATGGATTATCTTTTATTAATAAAGAATTCCATATTAATCGGTTATCTAATATTCTAATGGTAGTATTAAATAAACGGGCCTTGTATTCAGTTCCCACCTTTGTAAAACATACGAGCCCTGCCTAACACGGGCACTGTAGACTTCCCATCACATAGAGGACTGAGATCTGAAATTACCCCCTTCAATCGTCCAGTAGTGCTGGCTGTTATGTTAGCACTACATTATTTAAAATAAAGCCGGTCTCATCTTATTTTGAACTGAGCGTTTAATTTAATTTTTAATTTTTACTATTTATTGATGTTTAATTTATTTGTAATTTTAAGACCTTAACCTAATGAAAGGAGTTCGTATATTTTCGAGCAGCTTTACGTTTTAGATTATATAGATGTTTATGTCTGGTGAATAAATGTTGTTCCTTCAGGTAGTAGGTGCTAAATATACTAACATTTAAGTTTCAACTACTGGAAATAAAAGTGGGGAATGACAAATTATCAGTTATGTGATTTCGGAGTCGAAGTTTAAACTATGGATCACATTGTTAGTGAGCACCCTTTGTGTTCTTTTCAGGGAGGATTAGCTGGTCTTCATTCAGTCGGAGAAACCTGGATTTAGCTCTGTGAGGAGGATCAATATTTAAACACAAAGACACAAGTAGTTTGTACTGTAGATTTTATTTTATTTAGACATTGTTTATAGGTCTGTTTTTCACTTTTTTTATATCGTTAGCTGGCTCTCAAAGCTTTATATATATAGTGAAAATGTAATATATAATAGTAATAATAGGTTATGTTTATTGAAAATTCCCAATTGATTTGTGTTTCAGGAGATATAAAATACCTCCATCATTAGATGATGAATATGAAATAAACTTAACAAATCTTTAATCAGTTACTATATTTATCCTTGTTAATTTAAAGATATTATACTGATATTTTAATAACTGGTTTAAGTTATTTATCATCTGAGGAAGGTGGAAATTCCCTGCCCTCTGAAACATTTTCTTTGACCTCATTAATAATCAGTCTAAATTCTAAATCATTTAATCACAGTATTTGTTTTTATAATCATTTATTTAAAGTTAATCATTTTATTAATCCGTCTTTAACTGTTACTTTCTAAACAACGAAAATTAAATATATATTACTATACTAACATTATTCACTTAAACAAACGCCCCTCTTTCACATTTCTATATATTTACCAGGTTTACTTTTGTAAAAATGCCTATACAGATTAAATTATTTAATAACTAACTAAATATTTAAATGATTCAGCGTTATTTCATTTTTTATCAATTTAACTACGAATTACTCTATTATCATTGAATATTATTAGATTTACTTTGGTATTCAAATCGAAGTCAGATAAATATCCTTAAAGAACGAAATAGAAATCTTTTGGAACAGAAAACTGTTGTTATATTGTCTTCGTTCGGTGCTATACGAAACAATTTTATACAGAATCATTCGAATCCGGGCTATTGAAAGATTGCATGCATTTATTTGAATAAAGGTTGATTATAAATCATATAACATGACGTAAGGTGAACAAAAGCGTTCAGTGGTTGGGGAACGATGGTAAAAATAATATAACCATGAAATGTTGTACACTGTGTCTTGTTGTGCACTAACCAGTACAGTCAGGCGATAATACTGAATGTATTAGTGGTGAAATATCTTCAGATTGGGTGGATTAAGTCTCTGCGGTGTGATTCGTCGTGGATTATCTTCCTAATTGGAGACAACAATACACTTAAATGGAATTCTATTTAAGTATTTATTCAATGGAAATCTTGAACAAATACTCAGAATTTTCTATAATCTTATTGAGGTATTGATACATTTATAACAAGAAAGTAATTCATTATATTAGCCTTATCTACAACAGTTTGTTGGTAAATTCTGTGTATCTATGGTAAGTACGATTTCAAACTAGTTATTTTTGCTTAAATCTTGAGTATCTGACATCTTTGTCGGGATATCCTTGGTTCATTAGCATAAAAATCCAATAGTATTACTGAACCTATTCCAAACGTATTCATTTCATTTGTTTTGGTTCGACAGCTGAAGATTAAACTCATAGATAATGAGTATAATCTATACATATATAAGCCAAATACCACTCACACACTCACTGACTGACTAAACACGAAATCTCAAAAACCACCGAACGGATTCATATGAAACTTGGTACGTAGCTTCCTCTAAGGTAGTAGGTACTCGCTAAGAAACGGTTTCAAAAAATTCAATCAGATTCGCGACCAAACCGCGAAAAACGCGACTTTTAAATTTATGTATTTTTTGTGAACCTACAAATCACATTGCAACAAAACTTGGTACCAAGCTTCCTTTTAGGTCTTAGATGAACTCTAGAAAAAAGTTTTCACAAAGTTCGGGTCATTTCAGCACTATAAAGAACTCACTCATTCACTGACTGACTAAACACGAAATCTCAAAAACCACCGAACGGATTCGTATGAAACTTGGTACGTAGCTTCCTCTAGGGTAGTAGGTGCTCGCTAAGAAACGGTTTCAAAAAAATTCAATCAGGTTCGCGACCAAACCGTGAAAAACGCGACTTTTAAATTTATGTATTTTTTGTGAACCTGCAAATCACATTGCAACAAAACTTGGTACCAAGCTTCCTTTTAGGTCTTAGATAAACTCTAGAAAAAAGTTTTCACAAAGTTCGGGTCATTTCAGCACTATAAAGAACTAGCAGAAAGTACCCGTGCTTCGCTACGGATTATGATTAAGGAACGGATTCGAATGCAAATTGGTATGTAGCTTTCTCTAGAGTTGTAGGTGCTCTCTGAGAAACTGTTTCAAAAAATTAAATCGGGTTCTCGACCAAACCGCGTAAAACGCGACGTTTAATTTTCGAATTTTCTGAACTTAAACATTAGATTAAAAGAAAATTTGGTGCTAAACTTCCTTTTAGGTCTAAGGTGTATTCTGGGACGTTTTTTCTGAACTTACAAAGCAGATCGCAACTAAAATTGGTGCTAAGCTTTCTTTTAGGTCTTAAATGAACTGTAATAAAAATTTTACAACAAGTTTGGTTCTGCTCGGCACTATAACTCTTTATACTTTGCATAAGTGCTTATAAAAAAAATTTTCAATCACGTTTCAAACCAAACAGCAAAAAACTCGATACTTGACGATTGTTGTATATTTTCTAAACCTAGACAACAGATCACAAATAAACTTGATACTATGATTCTTCGGCTGATTGTAAATTAGCGATAGCAGTCTTGGCTGTAGAAGGCCGGTTCTTATCAGTTGACCTCTGCCCTCCCTCCCACTCCCCGCACCTCACCAGCACCGCACCGCAGTACGGCTCGGCTCATATCAGTCCAGTACACGCTTTTGACCTGAACACTGCTTTGCTGTTTGTTCAGTTCTGTCCATTGCTTATTGCTTCAGAATACTACCTACTTTTTCTTAAATATTTTCTTTTGCCCTACTATTTGCTACCATAGTATTCGATTGCCTCACATCCTTTCATACCATCATTTTTTACCTTTTTTCATGTCATAACTCTGACATTCTTAATAGTTCTCCTGGTTCAAACTTGATACAGTTGACATAACTCTGTAGTTACAACTCCGGCCACTCCACTTTGGGTAGGGTGTTCCCTTACTACATGAGTTTATATTGGTATTTTATTCTGTTAACTATTTGCTTCTTTTACTTACTGCTTGCTTCAATTCTAGATCATCTGCTTGGGTTTGAACCTTTTCACTTCATCTTCTTCTTCTAAAATACAAAGCTAAATTTTTCTTTATTCATCTTAATAATTTTTCTGAACAGTTGCACGACAATGGTTATTGAAACATTCGATATTGATGGTGTGGCAGTACCTCACCATGTCATAAAGATCACTGGGGACGGGGCTTGCCTTTTCTCCTCTTTATCTTATCTGGTCCACTGTACAGCTTCACTAACACTCCGAGTGCGCGCTGACATTGTGCGTCACGTGTCCAACAACTGGCGTAGACTTAAGCCTTACACCTTGACCATAAATAAAGTCCCTTACAGAACTAAACGTCAGTACATCGCCGACATGTCACAGCCTTACTTCTATGGAACCTTTTGTGAGCTCATGGTTGCAGCAGAGGTCTTTCCTTATAAGTTCGAGCTCTTTCGTGACAGAAAACTCTTAGCCTGTTATGGGGATGAGGTTCAGGAAATAAAAAGACTTAAGTTCTCTGGTGATGACATGGCAGGGCACTTTGACGTTCTTATACCTTGCGAACAACCTTATGTACCAAATTATTTTCAAAACAGTCTACATACCTCAAAATCTTATGCCTCAACATTAAAATCCCAACCTGGTTTTTCTGAATCTATGCCCACCGACCCTATTACATCCAAACCTGGCCCATCTTCCCTTTGTGTCTATGAACCTGTTGCAGTCCAACCAGGCTCTTCTCAGCCCATCCTATCAAACCTTGAAACTCCCTTAGACATGAGTTCGGACGAATCAATCGTAACAGTGATCACACCTCAAAAATCTAGAGATAGAAAACGAAGGAAAAGATTCACTGATTCCATCCGAAAAAAGCAGGTTAGGGAGTCTGTTGCTAAAAATACGGAGAGCCACCCTGAAATGCATAGAAAGGCTGTTAAAAAATATGCCGAGAGCCACCCTGAAGTGTACAGGGGGGCTGTTCAAAAATATGCCGAGAGCCACCCAGAAGTAAACAGAAGGGCTGTTCAAAAATATGCCGAGAGCCACCCAGAAGTAAACAGAAGGGCTGTTAAAAAATATACCGAGAACAACCCCGAGATTAACAGAAAGTCTGTAAAGAAGTACTCAAAAAACCATCCTGAAGTTAATCGTGAGGCTACGTCAAAGTACAACGAGAGGCGTGCACAAATAAAGTTACTGCCATGGACAATCAAGAAACTCTCAGGTTTCAAGTATGACCCAAACATTGAATATTCTACAGATAAAATAGTTCAACTTGGACCTCGAGAAAAGTGCAATTTCTGCCACGCTTTAAAATGGAAAGACGAAAGCCCCGGAATGTGTTGCAGTAATGGAAAAGTTCAACTGCTTCCCTTTCAAAAATATCCCGACCCCTTACATTGCACTTTTCTCGAGGTCCAAGTTGAACTATTTTATCTGTAGAATATTCAATGTTTGGGTCATACTTGAAACCTGAGAGTTTCTTGATTGTCCATGGCAGTAACTTTATTTGTGCACGCCTCTCGTTGTACTTTGACGTAGCCTCACGATTAACTTCAGGATGGTTTTTTGAGTACTTCTTTACAGACTTTCTGTTAATCTCGGGGTTGTTCTCGGTATATTTTTTAACAGCCCTTCTGTTTACTTCTGGGTGGCTCTCGGCATATTTTTGAACAGCCCTTCTGTTTACTTCTGGGTGGCTCTCGGCATATTTTTGAACAGCCCCCCTGTACACTTCAGGGTGGCTCTCGGCATATTTTTTAACAGCCTTTCTATGCATTTCAGGGTGGCTCTCCGTATTTTTAGCAACAGACTCCCTAACCTGCTTTTTTCGGATGGAATCAGTGAATCTTTTCCTTCGTTTTCTATCTCTAGATTTTTGAGGTGTGATCACTGTTACGATTGATTCGTCCGAACTCATGTCTAAGGGAGTTTCAAGGTTTGATAGGATGGGCTGAGAAGAGCCTGGTTGGACTGCAACAGGTTCATAGACACAAAGGGAAGATGGGCCAGGTTTGGATGTAATAGGGTCGGTGGGCATAGATTCAGAAAAACCAGGTTGGGATTTTAATGTTGAGGCATAAGATTTTGAGGTATGTAGACTGTTTTGAAAATAATTTGGTACATAAGGTTGTTCGCAAGGTATAAGAACGTCAAAGTGCCCTGCCATGTCATCACCAGAGAACTTAAGTCTTTTTATTTCCTGAACCTCATCCCCATAACAGGCTAAGAGTTTTCTGTCACGAAAGAGCTCGAACTTATAAGGAAAGACCTCTGCTGCAACCATGAGCTCACAAAAGGTTCCATAGAAGTAAGGCTGTGACATGTCGGCGATGTACTGACGTTTAGTTCTGTAAGGGACTTTATTTATGGTCAAGGTGTAAGGCTTAAGTCTACGCCAGTTGTTGGACACGTGACGCACAATGTCAGCGCGCACTCGGAGTGTTAGTGAAGCTGTACAGTGGACCAGATAAGATAAAGAGGAGAAAAGGCAAGCCCCATCCCCAGTGATCTTTATGACATGGTGAGGTACTGCCACACCATCAATATCGAATGTTTCAATAACCATTGTCGTGTAACTGTTCCGAAAAAGTATTAAGATGAATAAAGAAAAATTTAGCTTTGTATTTTAGAAGAAGAAGATGAAGTGAAAAGGTTCAAACCCAAGCAGATGATCTAGAATTGAAGCAAGCAGTAAGTAAAAGAAGCAAATAGTTAACAGAATAAAATACCAATATAAACTCATGTAGTAAGGGAACACCCTACCCAAAGTGGAGTGGCCGGAGTTGTAACTACAGAGTTATGTCAACTGTATCAAGTTTGAACCAGGAGAACTATTAAGAATGTCAGAGTTATGACATGAAAAAAGGTAAAAAATGATGGTATGAAAGGATGTGAGGCAATCGAATACTATGGTAGCAAATAGTAGGGCAAAAGAAAATATTTAAGAAAAAGTAGGTAGTATTCTGAAGCAATAAGCAATGGACAGAACTGAACAAACAGCAAAGCAGTGTTCAGGTCAAAAGCGTGTACTGGACTGATATGAGCCGAGCCGTACTGCGGTGCGGTGCTGGTGAGGTGCGGGGAGTGGGAGGGAGGGCAGAGGTCAACTGATAAGAACCGGCCTTCTACAGCCAAGACTGCTATCGCTAATTTACAATCAGCCGAAGAATCATAGTATCAAGTTTATTTGTGATCTGTTGTCTAGGTTTAGAAAATATACAACAATCGTCAAGTATCGAGTTTTTTGCTGTTTGGGTTGAAACGTAATTGAATTTTTTTTTATAAGCACTTATGCAAAGTATAAAGAGTTATAGTGCCGAGCAGAACCAAACTTGTTGTAAAATTTTTATTACAGTTCATTTAAGACCTAAAAGAAAGCTTAGCACCAATTTTAGTTGCGATCTGCTTGGTAAGTTCAGAAAAAACGTCCCAGAATTCATCTTAGACCTAAAAGGAAGTTTAGCACCAAATTTTCTTTTAATCTAATGTTTAAGTTCAGAAAATTCGAAAATTAAACGTCGCGTTTTACGCGGTTTGGTCGAGAACCCGATTTAATCTTTTGAAACAGTTTCTCAGAGAGCACCTACAACTCTAGAGAAAGCTACATACCAATTTGCATTCGAATCCGTTCCTTAATCATAATCCGTAGCTAAGCACGGGTACTTTCTGCTAGTGACAGTATAAAACTCCAACACAGTAGTATAAAATTATAAATGCATTAATAGTATAGTGTCAAACATATATATTTATTTCAAATCAAACTTGTTTATTTATTGATAAACTCAAACTCATGTTATCATTATGGAACAATCTTTAAGGGGCTGTTTCTACCCCTTCGGAGAATTTTGTCGAGATGAAAATACTTTAATTATACTATTTGAGACCTAAACAAGCAGTTTACTCAATTTTAGCTCTCTATCTACAAGAGAAGTTGGAGAATTAGTGATGAGTGAGTGAGTCAGCCAGGGATTTGCCTTTTATACAAAGAGACACCCCCTGCACATAAATAGATTAATTGTACAACGTAAAATCACAATATTAAATGTATTTACAGTATCTCACTCACACTACTTACATGGCCACCTGTTATGGTTAGTATAACTTGTACTATTTAAAACGTGTTCAATTCATTTGTTTTTATCAGCTAAAGATTAAATCTTAAAGCATCAATAGGATAATGTTAAATATACAAAATAAACATTTTTATTTATTAACTAAACAGCTGTTATTGATTTACTAAAACCAGCCCAATGTTATCCTTATAGAACAATATTTTACGAGTATTTCATCAAGATGAAAATACTTTAGTTGTCCTATTTAAGACCTAAAGAAACAGTGAAAAAATTTCAGCTCTCTACCTACGTGGGAAGTTGGAATTATGATGAGTGAGTCAGTTAGGGTTTTACCTTCTATAGATATAGATAACTGTAAATGACTAGTCAAATACAAAGACTAAACATAATGCTATCTAATTTTAGACATACATTATTAATTATTACATTGTAAGTTTTCGCCCTTCTATACTTTTTTTGTTAGTTGGGAATTAAACTCTAAAAAGGACAATAAACGTTATCATTGTACTACACTTTGTTACCAAACAAAGACTGTGATATCCACGTTTGTCGTTGGACTATATTTGACATGATAAAGGAGTTTCCAGTCAACGTGTTACACTCTGTTACCAAACAAAGACTGTGATATCCTCGTTTGTCGTTGGACTATATTTGACATGATAATGGAGTTTCCAGTCAACGTGTTACACTCTGTTACCAAACAAAGACTGTAATATCCACGTTTGTCGTTAGACTATATTTGACATGATAATGGAGTTTCCAGTCAACGTGTTACACTCTGTTACCAAACAAAGACTGTGATATCCACGTTTGTCGTTGGACTATATTTGACATGATAATGGAGTTTCCAGTCAACGTGTTACACTCTGTTACCAAACAAAGACTGTGATATCCTCGTTTGTCGTTGGACTATATTTAACATGATAATGGAGTTTCCAGTCAACATGTTACACTCTGTTACCAAACAAAGACTGTGGTATCCACGTTTTTCGTTGGACTATATTTGACATGATAATGGAGTTTCCAGTCAACGTGTTACACTCTGTTATCAAACAAAGACTGTGATATCCACGTTTGTCGTTGGACTATATTTAACATGATAATGCAGTTTCCAGTCAACGTGTTACACTCTGTTACAAAACAAAGTCTGTGATATCCACGTTTGTCGTTGGTCTATATTTGACATGATAATGGAGTTTCCAGTCAACATGTTACAATCTCTTACCAAACAAAGACTGTGATATCCACGTTTTTCGTTGGACTCTATTTGACATGATAATGGAGTTTCCAGTCAACGTGTTACACTCTGTTACCAAACAAAGACTGTGATATCCACGTTTGTCGTTGGACTATATTTGACATGATAATGGAGTTTCCAGTCAACATGTTACACTCTGTTACCAAACAAAGACTGTGATATCCACGTTTGTCGTTGGACTATATTTAACATGATAATGCAGTTTCCAGTCAAAGTGTTACACTCTGTTACCAAACAAAGACTGTGATATCCTCGTTTGTTGTTGGACTATATTTAACATGATAATGCAGTTTCCAGTCAACGTGTTACACTCTGTTACCAAACATAGACTGTGATATCCACGTTTGTCGTTGGACTATATTTGACATGATAATGGAGTTTCCAGTCAACGTGTTACACTCTGTTACCAAACAAAGACTGTGATATCCACGTTATTCGTTGGACTATATTTGACATGATAATGGAGTTTTCAGTCAACATGTTACACTCTGATACTAAACAAAGACTTTGTTATCCACGTTTGTCGTTGGACTATATTTGACATGATAATGGAGTTTCTAGTCAACGTGTTACAAACAAACTAAGTCTAACTAACACGGCTGTATTACGGATGTCGAATTAACTCATCCGGAAATGCATCAGACTACAATTTGGAACATCAGATATCGCATTACTAACTTATAATTGCCAGGTATAATTACTTAGGTGTGTTTTTATTTTGTGTATATTAATATTGTACATGACAGGAATTGGTAACATTCATGACACTCTGTAGTCTTAAATATTAATTCATTTTAATTATTAATTCATGTTAAATAATCATTCATATTAATTATTAATTCATTTATGAGCTGATTAGGTTACAGTGTTAAACTCATTCTGAAATAATGACAATGATTTTATGTATATGTTTAGTTATAAGAAGTTTTATTATACAGGGTTTGGCAAAAGTCTGGAATATATTTATTAATTTTAAAACCATTGAGATAAATGTAATCAAACTTTGCAGTTATCCACATGTCTCGATACCAAACATTTAGACATATTATACTTTTTTGCATAGCCATGAAGGAAATTTAAAAAATTTTAAATGTAAGCCTACCTCGAGTTATACCTCATTTAAAGGCCTTTGTTTGTAAAACACAAGAGTGCAGACTTGAGGTCAAAAGTATAACCCAGTCAGAAAATACAGCCACTCAAAAATTTAATGTCAGTGTTGGGCAAAAGTCTGGAATGTATTTATTATTTTTAAAACTATTAAAAGAAAAGTAATGATACTTTGTACATGTACCTATACCAAACATATGGACATATTTTACTTGTTTTTTACATATCCAGGGGATGGCCCATGAAGGAAGTGTTAAAAATGTTAAATATAAGCCTACCTTGAGTTCTACCTCATTTTAAAGGACTTTGTTTGTACAATACAAAAGTGCAAATCTGAGGTCAAAACCATTCACAAAATATAGCGATTCAATTATTAATTAAATGAATTTAAATATTATTACGTTTAAATGTTATTAATTAAATGAGTGTTTAATTATTAGTGCCACATCAATGACATTGAGAGGAATCAGGAAAATATATTATTTAAATCAAGATTTGTCTGGTTTTTAATTTAGCTTTTTTAATGGTTTGTTTGTATTTTCATTTCGTAATCAGTCCAAAAAACACTTTATTGTTACTTGTTTATCCTTTAGTAACTTTTTTGTGCATATTTACTTCAGGTTTATACATTTCATATTCACCCAGGATATTTTATATAAACTCTGAAATACAATTTACATAACTTTATTTCTTTCGTTCCTCAACGAAGTAATGAATCGTAAAATTTTAATTTAATAAGTTCTACCTTTTATTAAACCTTAAAATAACACAAATTTAACTTATTTCACTTGTAAAATGTGTTATGTAATTGAAATTAATATCTTGCCATCATTTTTTATTACAAGTTATGTGAAGAACTTCTAAATTTACGTAATTTGATATTAGTATAGATTGATAGCTATATTTATATCTTTATATATTGATATTTATATATTGATAGCTATGGGTAGGAACGTCACACTCACCCATACACGTACGGTGGTAATGACCCACCCGTCCACTCACACACGTACGGTGGTATTGACACACCCTCCCACCCACACACGTACAGTGGTATTGACCCATCCGCCCACCCATACACGTACGGTGGTACTGACCCACTCGCCCACTCAAACACGTACGGTGGTATTGACACACCCTCCCACCCAAGATATCAATATATTATATCTTTATATATATTCCGCAACGTTAGTACTATCAATTGCGGAATAGTGTCATGTTGTCTGATTTCCCTTAGACTATATCCACTATTTATTGAACGGTCAAAAATAATTATTGGAATTAAGTGGACTAATAAAAATATGAATTAGTCAGCAGATTGAAATAAATTGTTGTGTCATGCCAGATTAAATTAAACCATCCATTTTCATGTGCTGATTCAAAACCTTTTACAGATATTATCCATGAATAACGCAATATCGAACAAACTGTTATTATTTATAGCTGTATTTAATTTTATAATCAATATAAAGACCTATGAAGAACAAAGTACGAGTATATAAGGTAAACAATAAAAGGTGTTTTGTTTATCCTGATAATTACATAGCAAAGATTGTGAAGAAAATATTTTATTTGTTATTTATTCAATTTCCCTGTGTGTTATACTTGATAACCTTCTTTGTCTACATTATGTTAACAATGTAGCCGCCATTGCCAGAAGATTACGTTAAACTCACTAAGGGGTTTCAATCACAGAAACGAATACGCAGGACCTCTACATGTTAAAGTAGGAAATTATATACTAAAATGTTATATTGGGCTCTTCACATATGATATCACTTGTGAAATTAAATCTCACCAGTTCAAAATGACTTTAGATATGATCACAGAAAAAAAATCCTTACATCTTCCAGGTGATTTTCCATGATAAGGAGACTTGGGCATTCCAGACTGCTCACAATGAACTTGTACTTGACAAGTTATCAGTGATCCATGCACGAGTCAACATTGTCCACAGGTCTACGGGCAGCTTGGAGGGGAGGATGGTGGAAACGAATTGTCAGAAATTCTAAAAGTTATCTAGGGAATGTAGTGTGGGAAACTCTAATATACGAAGAAACATAGACCTGAGGAAGGATGTCAGACTCAGAGAAATACTTCAGAATTACTTTCATAATAGATGGAACGTCAAACCTGTGGAACCCCCATCGGAACTAGGATTTGTCTACCTATTCAGCTGGTCTTATATTGACCAAGGAGTGTGGCGAAGTATTTAAAACACTTTAATTTATTTAATGTATTGTTTTTTGATAACCTGTTTTGTTTTTATGTTGAAGATGGAGCTGTATTGGTTTTCTGTATATAATTGTTAAAAATAAGACAATTATGTTTTGTTTTTTTTATGTTTAAAATAAAACAAATGTTAAATAAAATTTTAACTACAGTCAATTACAAATATTTTATTAACGAATTCTTGAAAAAAAACTCGAAAAATCCAAATTAAGTAATGGCTTAACTGAAAGGTAGTTATTTTTTTGAGTTTGTTAAGTTTCAACACAAACCGTAACAAAGGTTGATAGTATTTTCTAGCTTAAACTGAAATATTGGTCAAGATATCAATATAGTTCTCATCTTATGTTTCGTCTCTGTTCGTTTATGACAAAAATTAGAACATACAAAATTGTATTATTAATGTTTAAGGTTAATTGTGGTTGTTAATAGATATTATGCTATGACTTATACTATACTTATTTACTTGCCTTATTGTACTCATGTATTACTAAAATTAAGATTTCTTTGAGTATTTACGTAGTGACACGTACTGCTTTCATTACAAAATGGACAATACGGTTATAAAAGGAGTCATTTACCTCGAAACTTATCTCATTTAAAAAACATACAATTATAATTCATACAGAACTGATGGTTTGAATTTGTTTAGATAAATAGAATAAAATATTACCCACATTCTTGCTGAAGTACAATACGAGTATTATCAGAGTATTTGCCTGCCGAAATCACCCTAAGCAATTTCAACAGTCATTACTCCAATCATTTACTCAAACAGATTAGGCAATTTATCTGTGGTTTGTGGCTTGGTCAAACTTGCCTGACTTGGCTTACTGGGCTAATGGTGGACACGACCCAACTAATGTGTTTTGCCTGTCGATTTACATTAGATAATTAACTATTCCGTCCATTCCTATTTCACACTCACAATACATTTGTTTACTATACAAGTTCTATGTCATTTAGCTTTGCAAATTAAGATGGCTGTGATCATTTATCGTAGTATAAGTGGTTTTTAATCTGGACACCCTTCTCCTCTGGACACCCATCTCCTCTTGATCCCACCTCCTCTGGATACCCACCTCCTCTGGACACCCACCTCCTCTGGACACCCATCTCCTCTGGACACCTACCTCCTCTGGATACCTTTCTCCTCTGGATAACCATCTCCTCTTGATCCCATCTCCTCTAGATACCCACCTCCTCTGGACACCCTTCTCCTCTGGACACCCATCTCCTCTTGATCCCACCTCCTCTGGATACCCTTCTCCTCTGGACACCCATCTCCTCTTGATCCCACCTCCTCTGGACACCCACCTCCTCTGGATACCCTTCTCCTCTGGATAACCATCTCCTCTTGATCCCATCTCCTCTAGATACCCACCTCCTCTGGATACCCTTCTCCTCTGGATAACCATCTCCTCTTGATCCCATCTCCTCTAGATACCCACCTCCTCTGGACATCCATCTCCTCTGGACACCCATCTCCTCTGGACACCCACCTCCTCTGGATACCCTTCTCCTCTGGATACCCTTCTCCTCTGGATAACCATCTCCTCTTGATCCCATCTCCTCTAGATACCCACTTCCTCTGGACACCCACCTCCACTGGACACCCATCTCCTCTGGATACCTTTCTCCTCTGGATACCCTTCTCCTCTGGATAACCATCTCCTCTTGATCCCACCTCCTCTGGACATCCACCTTCTCTGGATACCCTTCTCCACTGAATAACCATCTCCTCTTGATACCCATCTCCTCTAGATACCCACCTCCTCTGGACACCCTTCTCCTTTGTACATCGAGTATCCTATAAGGTGTCACATGTTAAACCTCGTTCTTGGTTGAGCTGTGTTGTATCAGACTCACAGACACAGAGCTATGGAAGTGCTACAAATTCAACTGTTTACATGGAGTAGGAACATATTAGAGTGGACAAGCAGTATTTTGACGATATACAATATAGAAAGCACCGCCATTATTATGTGTAACGCCTACAGGGAACAGGATGTTTTTCCTAAATAATAACTATCACACATTTCAATACGTGAATGTTTATTTGTCCACTCAAATGTCTTCTCATACTTACATAAGTCCAATCCCTAAAATAACATATAAAGTGCACTTTTATTCAATTTTTTATTGCAATCTAAAATACCACTAAGTACCCTCCCTCTTCCATTAGTTAAACAATCCTCTATTAGTTAAAGCCACTAATACATTTATCAATTTCTAAAATAAATGTTTAAATCAAACATACTTTTCAACAAAATAACTTTATAACAACTGTATGACCAAATTAATCAGGAAATTGTATATATTTAAAATACTACACACAAGAATATTATGGGCTTACTTCAACTTTTAAAGAGCAGCTTTTATTCAATAAATATTATGAATCATCCTGCCTTTGTATGAACATGTCTCCATTATCATGTATTTGTAAGTAATTTGGATGTTTATTGCTTGTTTTTAGACGAACAAATAATGAGTAGTATGTTTTCAGAGCCAACAACAGTTGTTCACTCACATGTCATGACTCTGAACGAGGTTCCTCTCTGTTCTAGAAACAAAGTGCAACAAACAATGTCAACAAACAAAACCTTATTTCTCTCAATACTGTATATCCTCGGGATACACTACAATTTTGTTTCTAAAGTTTATCTCCTGGAGGCAATCTTAAAATATTAAACTATGACAGGCAACAATAATAAATATCGTTAAGTTAAGCATTTATTTAATTACTTAGAATATTATTGTTATCTCAATTTTTTTTAACATAATATTTTGCTAAACGTTCACCATTTTAATTGATAAATTATTATTATTGCTTCTTAACCCAGTCATGATGTGCTCCATAGCATGATTAATTTATTAATTCAGTATTAAACATTCTTTAAACCAGTGGTTGTTATAAAAATATTTAGAATATACCAGAGGGTTTGAAAAACAAATTGGAAGGTTGGACAGGTACGAAGTTAAAAAGGCGTGTAGTATGCTGGGCCAGCGTATTGTACGTTGGGCCAGCGTGTAGTACGTTGGGCCAGCGTGTAGTATGCTGGGCCAGCGTATAGTACGTTGGGCCAGCGTATAGTACGTTGGGCCAGCGTATAGTATGTTGGGTCAGCGTGTAGTATGTTGGGTCAGCGTGTAGTATGTTGGGTCAGCGTGTAGTATGCTGAGCCAGCATGTAGTATGTTGAGTCAGCGTGTAGTATGTTGGGTCAGGGTGTAGTATATTGCGCCAGCGTGTAGTATGTTGGGTCAGCATGTAGTATGTTGGGTCAGCGTGAGTATGCTGGGCCAGCGTGTAGTATGTTGGGTCAGCGTGTAGTACGTTGGGTCAGGGTGTAGTATATTGCGCCAGCGTGTAGTATGCTGGGCTAGCGTATAGTATAAAGGCTTTAAAGTGTGGCGATAGCAAACTGGCAGTACTACGTAATTTCCTAAGATTACAATATAGTATTAAATCATGCTGGTTAGAATAAAATTATTAGAAAAATATTGAATAGTGAATAGTATGTGGACGGTGTGGACAAACTGTGTTTTGAGACAAGAATCCAGCACATGTATTACTAAAAAGAGAAAGCAGTTGTTTAGTTTTAATATATGGCCATAAAGCTAGCTATGAAACTAAAAGTGGTTTTTTAATGTAAATATCAGACCAAGAAATAATATATAAATAAAATATAAAGTACAAAATGATCGTGTCTCAGTGTTTAAATATTAATACCCTGTCAAAAAGCTAATCCAGCTTTCGTAACACTTCGACAGCTTCTTCTCCAATTTAATGAAGACCTTCTGGTCCCCACTGAAAATAATGCAATGGCCAAACTGTAACTGTGATCCATAGTTTGAATTTAGATTCCGCAACCACATGACTGATTATTTGCCATTCTTCACTTAAATGTTATGTATTGTATCTTCCTACACCCGTGCGAAAGGGACTCAAGATATTCCACCCTTTACGAGGAAGGTTTATTCCACTGATGTCGGTCATGAGGTCGGATACCAGAAACTTGTTTCGACCGTCGAACATTTCCAAAGTTAACATAGTCGGTTTTTGGTGTAATTCTGTTTGGGATTAACTGGGAAGCTAGTCAAGGAGGTTGTTTTATAGATTTAAGTCGCCTAAACGTTGTGGGATATCTTGGAAAAGGGAGAGATTCTGAGTAGGTAGGAACTTTTTAGCTCTCTGAAAAATGCCTCTTCACGCCCTATATCCAAAGGAGCTATGTTGCTCAGCCATGGTAGAGAGGTTACAATGGGAGAACCACTGATAGCCCTCATTGCCCTATTTAGTTGTATATCAACGTCTCTTACGTGCGTTCTGTTAAGCCACATTGGAACAAAGTATTCAGGATTGGGTTATACCAAGGGACAAAGCATTGAGCATTGATCTTGCTAACGATGATCTAGCAAGTTGCTGCTCAATATTAGTTCTGGTTCTCACATTAGCTACTGTTTTCTGAGGTGACTTTAAAAAACAGATAGATTGATCTAAAGTAACTTCAAAGTACTGTGGATGCTTATTGTGTTTCAGCCTAACACCATGGAAATGGTGTTCAATTTTTTA
The DNA here is from genome assembly GCA_035578905.1 of Stictocephala bisonia. Classification (NCBI taxonomy): domain Eukaryota; kingdom Metazoa; phylum Arthropoda; class Insecta; order Hemiptera; family Membracidae; genus Stictocephala; species Stictocephala bisonia. The sequence goes on along the minus strand of JAQJVL010000102.1, from coordinate 1,753,760 downwards.
TTAGCTAGTCTATTACTCAGGTTACTTATATCTTTGTTGGATTTGTCTTTATCTTCCAGGTTCTAAATAATATTACAATAATCTAGCCAGTCATTGAGAGTGGCTATATCAAGTGTAAATTTTCTTTCGTTTTTGACATGACCCCCTGTTGAGTTGCGAGAGCAATATCACATGCATGCATGAACTTTCTGGAGGGTGAGGTGGGAGTTTCTCCAGTGAAAACATTGAATACGAGAGTGGCAAGAACAGAAACTTGTGGCAGTCCATCATTCAGGTGCCTTAAAGAACTTTACTTGCGACCCAGGTAAACTTTAATTAACCTGTTCCTGAGGGGCGAATTAAGAAATCACAACAATCGAGGGCACGAAATTAAGTTGTAAAATTTAAGTAATAGGCCCATGTGTCAAAAGCTTCTGAAAGATCCAAAATACTGCTAGTGTTTTCTTTTTATTTTCAAACCCAATATAAATTTCAAAGTAAGTACGTGGTCGCAACAATTTCGAATAGGTATCTAACTAGCTTGTTCAACAGGGATGCTGTTAATGAAAATATGTGAAATTCTGTTGTAAATCAGCCTATCCAGCAACTTACAGTAGACACTTGAAAGAGTTCTGGTTCTTCAGCGGGTTTCAAAACAGCTATTAGTTTAGATCTTTTTGAAGCTTTTGGATGTGTCGCACTTGAAAATATTGTATTAAAAACTGTTGGAAGCCAAATTTTCAACTTCGTTCTTCAATTGTTTATAGTTTTCGAAAAGATGCCAACCAGTCCGATTGCCTACTCAACTTGGTTGAGGTGTGACAGCCTCAAGAAGGTCTTGGAAAGTGAAAGGTCTTGAAACTTCCAACGGTGCCTGTGGGCTTCTTTTAGTCTTATTTAGTTTGTCTACAAGCTAATAATACAATGTATAATAAAAAAAAATAGTCAGATTTACTTTGCTTCAGGATAAACACACTTTGCTCACTAACCAAGCCATTGGTACATAACCATATGCCACGCTGACCCTGAAAAGTTCACAAAACAGATGTATAACCGAGTCGGGTGCTTTCTACAAAAGTATGTATATGCCATCTTCCCCGGGTGATTTAAATGGGCTGAGCTTGTTGATAGCCCATTTCTCCGTAAAAAAGGTGACAATGTGTCTGGCCAGGTTCCAATCCACACGTGCAGCCCTTGGATGAGGGCTTTCACCGGCCAGCTCGGTGTCATACCTGACGCATGCCAGAAAGTGAGTCTCGAGGAGAAGATCGAGAGTTTCACCTGCCGTCGATGTATATTCTCCGTCTGATTTTCGAAGTGAACCAATCGGGTTCAAAGGTTTCGAAGCAAGCTCTTTTTTCTGGATGTTTTTCTCCTCAGTGAAAACTATCCAGGATTCAAACTTGGCTTTCCTTATTGCCTTGTATTTTGTTAAGGCTGATGTTCCCCATCTCTATTATTTGGCACGAGCATCTGAGGTTGTTCAACACTCAGTGCAAACTGAATGTTTTTGTGATCCGACAGTGTAGCGTCACCGGAAAGTGTTCAGTCTTTTATGGAGTCTAGTAAATTAGATGTACAGTAAGTAATATAAATAAGCTCACTACAAACCATATTAACAAAGGTTGGTTTAATTACCAACATTAATTATATTTAGGTAGAATATACTTTCATAATAAGTTGTTAGTTAATATAATTCAAAGAGAGACTCACCTCTACTGTTGGTATCCCCACAGGGATGTGTCGCCCACGAGTGGGGAGGTGGACAGGTCCAGTTGGGGGTGGACTACTATGTGCTAATTAATGCTAATTAAGCTATACTATAAATTGCACGAACTTCATATTACATTTTGCCACGTATGAAACTTGGTTTCCAATACAGGCGAAGAAATGAACATATTTTTTCCAATACATTTTTACTATCTCCATTTCAAAAGTATGTAGACCCGAGTTTACAAAGACACTGTACCTAGACGAATAATGATAATTACATTATTATTTTTTATTTTCATTATAGATAATTTAGTTTTGCGTTGAACCATGTTTGTCAAATAATTTTCATAACTCGTAAAAAAAATTTATTAGCGATTATTTAAAAAAGTACCGGTTTTTTTGGCAATTTCTAACAAACCGCCAGTTTTTAAAAAATCATACAAAATTTAATTAATGTTTAATGTAAATGAAACTTTTACCAAACCTTTGTCAACCGTTTTCAAACGTTAGCATGAATTTTCAAAATTTTTATATAATTTTCTTTTTAAGTTCTTGTATTTTATGTGGCTTAAATTTTATTCGGCTGTGAAAACTGGAACTTAGTATAATTTGGTACTGTTTGTATCGACTTGATTCATGCAAACCAAATAAAATGGTTTCCAACCATAAATTTGATAAGTGATTTTCAATTGACGTTTATTTGATAGTGACAGGATGTGCAGTCAGCCGTCAACGATACCTTCAAACACCTTGCCCGCGCATCTAAGCCCCGCGACTTTGCCATGGAACACCTTCGATATGTTTCACCTGATCTCTGGAAAACATGAATAAAAAGTGCGGAAAAAATTGAAAAGGAGTAAAGGGACCATTTAAATTAAGAAGTACAAGTTGAGTCTGTACTAGTGAAACTTGAAAGCAATCTGCAGACTGAAAGTAAATTATGTTGTATATACTGTACATACTTGTAAACATTGAAAAAAGCCGTTAAGATATTGTAAATAATGAACTGTAAATAATCGACAATCCCTATGAAACGGGAGCTACCATTTTTAAACCTGAAATTGGAGTTCTAAAGCCCGCATGAGAAAATGTTTATGGAATATGGTTGAAGAAACTTAAAAGAATACAGCAAATGTGAGTTTTAACAGCGGCAGTCAGACGTGCCGTGCCTGGCAATGTTGCGGGCGTTAAAGCTGTGCGGGCGAGGCGTTTGAAGAAGTTGTTAACGGCTGACAGTACATCCCGACGCTATCACATAAACGTCAATACAAAATCGCTTATCAACATTTATGGTTGGAAACCATTTTATTTGGTTTGCATAAATCATGCCGATATCAACAGAATCAAATTATACTGAGTTCTAGTTTTCACATCCGAATAAAAGTTAATCAAAAAAATTACAAGAACTTAAAAAATATTAAATAAAAATTGTGAAACTTCAAGGTAACGGTATTTTTTATAATTTTTTTCAATTTGGTGGTTAAAATTGTGAAAACGGTACTTTTAAAATACAACCACTAACAAAAAATGTTTAAGGAGTTATGAAAATTATTTGACATACATAGTTCAACGCAAAACTAAATTCTCTATAGTTAAAAAAATAATCATGTAATTATCATTATTTTCTAGGTATGGTGTCTTTGAACACTCGGGTCCACATACTTTTGAAATATAAGTTGAGTCATAGGGGAGGTAGACTGGGCATGAACTTATGTTTCACCTCCCCTTTCCCCATCTCAGCTGAATGGTGGTTATATCCCTCGAACAAAGTTTCGATATTATAATAAACTCCATTCCCTGCTTAGTTAGAAGTTCTCATATTATTGGAGATACATGAAATTACCTTACCTTTAGAGTTTCCTAGTCCAGCGATGCGAGCTCGATGGATCCAGGGCTCCTGTATAAGGGAAGGAGGCCTTACTCACCAATTAATTATAATATAGAAGTTACATTCCCAGTAACTCAATTTTGACCCTCTTTTTTGTATTATTTAAAGGAACATTTTTTATTAAAAGAGGGTATGATAGTTTATTTTTGTCGTGAATACAAATTCATTAATGAAATCCCAGCCATTTGTCTGGGAGAAGACTAATAAGGTGAGGAAGAGACTTGACATTTACTGTGGTAGCTGTAAGTCAGTTGCACGCCACTGTAATAAGTAGTTAATTAGAAACAACTTTAGGTGCACTATTATACATTTAAAGCGTAGTCTAAAAGAAAATTGATTACATCCTTATAGACAATCAACATTGATAAATATAACTTATCAAGCTGTATTGTAGATTGTACTATTAGGATTATACTACATTATATGACAGAGGCACTGTGTCGTAGTGCTGTAATCCTTCTGCTAGGTGTTGTTTACATTGATTCTGGTCTCATGCCTCACTTACAACGATTACCATAGACGTGAGCACTGCTGGAGAAGTCTGGAATTTCCAAGAGGCATGGTTGTTCTGGTGTTAAGCAGTGGAAGGAATTGTGTCAGTTTCTTGTCAGTTTGATCAAAACCAGATCAGTAAGCTTTACTACGACGTTCAGATTCTACATTAAACTGCAGTTCTCTTAGTTTTCTTCACTACTGTGCTTTTATAATAGCCATTTCTAAAGAAAGTTTCACCTTGGTTAGTAACAATGACTATACTTGTTGATCACACTCCTTCACCACCCATATGCGACTATCTTGTGGCAATTGCCGAGTTATTATTAAATATCATTAAACAATTATTGATCAAACTAATAAAATGAAGTTCATTTTTAAAGCTTTATTTCCACTGGAAATAATTGATTTTTCATATTATTATTGGCGTAACAGGTTATTTTCTTACAAAAGCTAACTTATAAAAACTTACGAAAGTAACCTGGAATGGTCATGGATTGGAATATTTTTTTCCTAACAAATATAGATAGTTTTTCACTAGAATTGGTTTGTACCATTTCAAAATTTCTGGTAAAATAAAGTTGGAAATACTTTAACATTCATGCCGAGATAACTTTGTAATTCAAACAATATCTCATTTATAATTTTTAAAGTAAACTAGTAGATTATCCATGAAAATACTCAGTCATAACTGAATATTTTATAAACAACTTTCTACGAGGACTAAAGAAAGACTATATGGTTCTGAGAAAATATTTATTTAATGTCGACATTAAATAATTCAAAAAAGGGAAAGTAAGATTATCAGAAAACTATTAGGTCTTAAAATATTGACCTTCAAACTTACAGGCTGAGACGTAATGAAGAAATATAAATAATAAAATTAAGGCTAATATTTGATGGGTGTATAAGAGAAAAAAATCCATTAGGGGAACAAATCATATTATAGAATGTTATGATCGTCGAAGTAGAGTAAAAAAAGATCCATTAGGGGAACAAATCATATTATAGAATGTTATGATCGTCGAGTATGATAGTAGAGTAAAAAAAGAATCTGAATGGGGTGATGTAATAAAATAATACCTAAATGAAGCAGGTGTATGACACAAACATACAGGAACATATTCAGGAAAGTTTGTCAGAGGGTGATGAGGGATATGATGAAAGAGAGGTCCTTGAGGAAGGGAGCCACATAGAACGTTGACTTGACTCGTTGTATTGGTCCCACTCGTGAATAGTTAAGTACCCATGCGTACTTCAGTAAGGGCATTTCATACATTTTATATCCGTCTACAAATTACTGTTTTGTCAATAGTCTAATGATACTACATTGGAAGATTTAGGCGATGTATTCTTTAAAGTATGTTTCATAAAGCAAGAAAACTTTCTCGTAAGGAGCTCTTTTCCTGTTTAAAGTGCAAAGGTCCTTTGACGAGGCAAACAGGAAAATATTGTGTTGACAATGTTGTTATTAAGGTAGCGACAGTGTTTACCTTCGTCACTTCCCATGTTTCCACGTTGACAGTGGAGGCGTCGCTAAAAGAATGCCATGTTTACATGTAACTTTCTATCTCCATACAAACATTAACTATAAATAGAAATGTGAATAAAAATCAAATTGATAGCGAATCTAATAAATATTCAGCTTAAACGAAGTATTTCATATTTAAAGTTCAAACTTTTAAAACGTTTTAATCTTATTTATTATATGTTAAATAAAGTGTTATCCGTGTATTTAAGAAATAAGACTACATAATTTATTTTTGATTACAGTTAATTAGTCTAAATCACGGTTATTGGGTCCGTATATTACATAACAAATTAATATATGACATATTAATTTTGAATACTTTTTTTAATTAAAATAGTTTATTTCAGTACTAATTCAATCTGTATAATAAATAAGACTTTATCTCAGAAGTAGTAGTCTTCTTGGATATAGTAAATCTATTTTGATTTTTTTAACGAGTTTATTAATTTCATGCTAACATGGTTATTTACGGTATGGAAATCAGTAAAAATTTTAATTTATATGAACTATAAATATATTACGTATTAAATAAGAAACTTTAAATAAATATACTGTGAGAAATGTATAAATAAAAACACAAAAAAATAAATCAGAACTTAAGTTGGTTATGAAAAATTAAATGCAGTAACTGAAATAAATTACTGATGTACGTACCGTATAAAGACTACATTACATATGTAAAAAACAAACCTTAATATCTTAGACATAAAGCGTACATTTTCTCAAACTACTTTTATCTTATTTAAATCACCCAAAAAGATAACGTCTCAAAGTATGGAAACCCCTAATTATATTCTAATGAAAATGTTAGATAAAATAAGGTACTTCACCTTCATTACTAAGAATTCTGTTCTTGTACGATTTCCTTGAATGAGATAATTTATAGAAAAGGAAAAAGACAACTTTATGTATTTTTTTAGCAAATTAACTTTTACAGTTTATAATTAAATTAGTAATAAGTAATAAGCACTGTAGTAATAACTAAAATTATTTTTAAAGAAAATTGCTGGTTTACATCTTAGCGGATTTCAGTGGTAAGTGCACCCTCTTCCTTATCATTTCCCGGCATCCTCTTGGCATAGAGTTTACGAGGTCCAGAACCACTTGTCAAGGGTAACAGCACGATCACAAGTTTTACATAGAATTAAAATATTGTCAATGTGCAGGCTACATCATACAATGTATTACATATTCATGAAAAAACTATTGATTTCCTTTGAGTGATGTGGGAGAATATTGTCACCAGCGTATATGAACTCTTGTTTTTACAAAAACTATTGGCGTAACAATAGTCTGAAGAACCATATATATATATATATATATATATATATATATATATATATATATATATATATATGTACATCTGACTGTTCATAGCGTTGTTACCAACGCCTGCCCATACACGTACAACACAGTGGTATTGACCCACCCGCCCGCCCATACACGTACAACACAGTGGTATTGACCCACGTCAGTAAAATGTAACCAATATCTTTACAGCGTAATTCAACTATGAAAAGAGGCAATATATCTAAATCTTGACTAAAACAACCACAAACGGGACTAGCATTATCTTATTTAATAAATAGGGAGGCAATTTAATTATATATGTGTTTTGTGCCCGTATTCGTGGAATATCAAATCATTTATCATTTATCAAATATTAAATTATTAATGGTGAATCGTCAGTATTCTTTTTGCCTGTATTATTAATTAGTTACTAGGCTATAAACAATGGTTTGTTTCTATAGTTTAATAGAAATGAAATCTCCATTGGTTTTTCTTTTGTTTTTCTAATAATAATCTATTGGTTTTCTCCAATAGATAAAAATTTAGTAATGGATTTCCTTGACTTAAATAAAACTAATACATTATATGTCAAGCTTTTGGTTCAAGAGGACGACCAGATCCGGAAAGAAAGTTACTATATTACAAGTATGTATTTGAGCGTAATATTGATAGCTTATGATAGTGAGTATATTGTACTAAGTACAATACGAGTATTTATAGTACACGGGGGTTTTGACTAATCCATTCAACGTAACTAATCACCGTTCGGCAGAGAACTAAACGCCTTCCTTCGACATGGCAAAAACCCAGACCGTGATATCCAAGTTGTACTGGATGTCCGTTAGTTCTTTAATGGCCATCTTGTACTCAAGTAGACTAATGACATTTTAGCCTGATAATGCGATAGTACTGACCGTCAGTTAGTATTGTAATGGCTATCTTGTACTCAAGTAGACTAGAGTAGTGGCATTTTAGTCTGACAGTGCAATAGTACTGATTGTCAGTTAGTATTGTAATGGCCATCTTGTAGTCAAGTAGACTAGTGACATATTAGCCTGACAATGCCATAGTACTGACTCTCAGTTAGTATTGTAATGGCCATCTTGTAGTCAAGTAGACTAATGACATTTTAGCCTGACAATGCCATAGTACTGACTGTCAGTTAGTACTGTAATGGCTATCTTGTACTCAAGTAGACTAGAGTAGTGGCATTTTAGCCTGACAGTGCAATAGTACTGATTGTCAGTTAGTATTGTAATGACCATCTCGTAGACAAGTAGACTAGTGACATATTAGCCGGACAATGCCATAGTACTGACTGTCAGTTAGTATTGTAATGGCCATTTTGTATTTAAGTAGACTAGTAGTATTTTAGCCTGACAATGCCATAGTACTGACTGTCAGTTAGTATTGTAATGGCTATCTTGTACTCAAGTAGACTAGAGTAGTGGCATTTTAGCCTGACAGTGCAATAGTACTGATTGTCAGTTAGTATTGTAATGGCCAACTTGTAGTCAAGTAGACTAGTGACATTTTAGCCTGACAATGCCATAGTACTGACTGTCAGTTAGTATTTTAATGGCCATTTTGTATTAAGTAGACTAGTAGTATTTTAGCCTGACAATGCCATAGTACTGACTGTCAGTTAGTATTGTAATGGCCATCTTGTAGTCAAGTAGGCTAGTGACATTTTAGCCTGAAAATGCCATAGTACTGACTGTCAGTTAGTATTGTAATGGCCATCTTGTAGTCAAGTAGACTAGTGACATTTTAGCCTGACAATTCCATAGTACTGACTGTCAGTTAGTATTGTAATGACCATCTTGTAGTCAAGTAGTCTTACAATACTACTTTCCTACCCTCAGATTTTAGCCTGACAATGCCATAGTACTGACTGTCTGTTAGCATTGTAATGACCATCTTGTAGTCAAGTAGACTAGTGACATTTTAGCCTGACAATGCCATAGTACTGACTGTCATTTAGTATTGTAATGGCCATCTTGTAGTCAAGTAGACTAAAATAGCGACATTTAAGCCTGACAGTACGATCGTAATGATAGTAAGAATGGTATTTGCCCCTAGTGGTCAGGCGTTAACTGGGTAAAACAAATAGCAATCTATCAACTGATTGGCTAAGCCAAAACAAACAAACATTGTGACAGCTTTCACACTTAATCAACACAGTCATCTTGTCCACGATTTTAACTTTGATTTCTCTTGCTCTTCCCTTTACAATATGTTTTGTTGACGAACGATTCTTTCTTAATGGTTTGTCTATCCAAAGCTAACTTAGTTTATTTTAATACATTAAATTAAAAAATATTTTTAAATATAGATTAAACTTAAATGGTTTTAAAACAGGGGCATTTGAATATTTATTTTCCATATTGCTATGAAAACTCACTGTTTAAGTATTTTATAACAACAATGTAATGAACAAATATAACATAATCTATTTTAATCGCTTTTTCTTGCTGAAATTGATACTCATTAATATGATTCGCAGAAAGAGGATTAGCTTAATCAAAGTTGTAATTACAATAATAATCTCTTACATTCCTCTGTATCAAATCAAAACGTTTTAGAACCTTATCTCTGTACCATTTTAATTGAAACGTATATGCATATTCTTGAACAAATCAATGAGGTGAGTGGGAAACTATTGAGATAATTTTCGTAACATAATATAAATGTGACTGGACTACCCAATATTTTCATAACCCAAACCACTCATGTACTTCGACAATCAAGCAAATCTTATAAAAACGCACATGCGTTCTTAATCATATACAAAATAATTACTGTCTTTATTAAAGTATATACTGACATTATTGTTAAAGTAGAACAAAACAGAATAGTTATTAACCTATTAAAATACACTGATTTTATGTTAAAAAGAAAATATTGAGGCATAGGACATTTAATGCATTAATATTGATAAACCATGAACTTGAGGACTATTGGCTGTCATCAATTCAGTTCAATCCTTCTTTATCAACTCCTGTTGGTGTCAACTGCTAGAAAGGAGCATAAATGGTTAGCACACTATTTAAATCTATTTTTATTTATTTATTAAATTTAAAAATGGCACAAAACAGCTTATAGCCGATTATATTACGGCACTAAGACAAAAATAATTCAAAATTTACAACATGCATAATAATAAATCAGTCCATGCAGCAAGTGATAAAGTAAGTTTATTCCATGTTGATATCAACAATAAATAAGGATAACATAACAGGAATAAGTTATTAATAACAATAGATATAGTAAAAATATGTAATGGTGCATATATTATGATCTAAAAACTGTTATCTCTAAAATTATTATTTATATTGGCATAACATGTCCAAAATATGTAATGGTGCATATATTATGATCTAAAAACTGTTATCTCTAAAATTATTATTTATATTGGCATAACATGTCAAAAATCTGTCCACATTTGATGTAGTGTGTTTCAATAAAATTGATTGAAATTAAATCTTAATATTATTCGTACAAAAATGAATAGTTGAAAATGGATCCCGTTTCCTAGCTAGATGTAACAGTAGGCCTATCTTGTAGTGTAAGTCCCTGGGTCTCAGTAGATATCTTGGCGGTGATAAGTATGAATGACAACCAACAAGTTACTTTAGACGATATGGTTACTTTTATAAGGCTATATTTATGCCAAGTTAATAGGTCGGTGTTGGAATAACACTAACCAAGCATTAGAACATTGAGAAACATTTCCATAATCCTATAGTGAGTATATTTGAAGTAAACAGTAAATAAGTTCAATAAATTATACTCAATAAAGTAGTAATAGGGGCACTTATATACTGTAAATGGATATTTGAACTCAAACTGCTCGTTGTAGAATGAAACAGCTATTGAATAGTTTTCCTATCACCAAAATTATCCAAAATAGGTAATATTGATTTGGGCACTCTCTAGAAGAATTCATTCCACGATTAGCCCTAAAATTTGAAACAACAACCTGGAGAAGCTGAAATAATTCCTTTCCAGTGGATTTGTAGAAGTACGGGACACAATTTACACCCAATGAATTTTAACAATACGTAAATATGCAACGTGTTGTTGTTATTAATGTGAAACATTAATAAACTTGGTGGTTTTTGGAATAAAATATGTAACTGACAAAATAAAGTATGGGACAATACTCATATTTATAGAAAAATGCATTTTTACCTATTTAAATGAAAATGTTCTCAATAACATGATATATTGATTGCTAGGATGAAAGCAAAGCAGCAAAGGCAGTAATGAGGGAAACCGGATAGGCACCCGACCAATTAAATGTTTGGCCCATACTGATAAAGAGTAAATGTCTGTGTTCAATAGAACGCGGCCAATCAGTCCTCAATGTGAGTACCCATTCGACTACGCGTGTTACGATTGAATTGTTTTCAATGATAAAGAGGAAATGCGAGTGATAAATAATACGCGACAAATCAGTCCTTAATATAAGAACCCATTCTCCTACGCGTATTACGGTTGAATTGTTTTCAGTGATAGAGAGGAAATGCCAGTGATAAATAATACGCGACTTATCAGTCCTTAATATAAGAACCCATTCTACTACGCGTATTACGGTTGAATTGTTTTCAGTGATAGAGAGGAAATGTGAGTATTCAATAATACGCCACCAATCTGACCTCAATGTAAATCCATTCATCTTGTTTTCAATGATACAGAGGAAATGCGAGTGATAAATAATACGCGACTAATCAGACCTCAATGTAAATATCCATTAATCTACGCGTATTACGGTTAAATTGTTTTCATTGATAAAGAGGAAATGCGAGTGATAAATAATACGCGACTAATCAGACCTCAATGTAAATATCCATTCATCTACGTGTGTCACGGTTGAGTTGTTTTCATTGATAAAGAGGAAATGCGAGGGATAAATAATACGTGAATTATCATACCTCAATGTAAATATCCATTCATCTACGTGTGTCACGGTTAAATTGTTTTCATTAATAAAGGCCAAATGCGGGTGTTCAATAATACGCAACCAAACAGTCCTCAATGTAAGTACCCATTCATCTATGCGTATTACTGTTGAATTGTTTTCAATGATAAAGGCCAAATGCGGGTGTTCAATAATACGCAACCAATCAGTCCTCAATGTAAGTACCCATTCATCTACGTGTGTTACGGTTAAATTGTTTTCATTGATAAAGGCCAAATGCGGGTGTTCAATAATACGCAACCAATCAGTCCTCAATGTAAGTACCCTTCCATCTACGTGTGTTACGGTTAAATTGTTTTCATTGATAAAGGCCAAATGCGGGTGTTCAATAATACGCAACCAATCAGTCCTCAATGTAAGTACCCTTTCATCTACGCGTATTACGGTTGAATTGTTTTCATTGATAAAGGCAAATGCGGGTGTTCAATAATACGCAACCAATCAGTCCTCAATGTAAGTACCCATTGATCTACGCGTATTACGGTTGAATTGTTTTCATTGATAAAGGGCAAATGCGGGTGTTCAATAATACGCAACCAATCAGTCCGCAATGTAAGTACCCATTGATCTACGCGTATTACGGTTGAATTGTTTTCATTGATAAAGGGCAAATGCGGGTGTTCAATAATACGCAACCAATCAGTCCGCAATGTAAGTACCCATTGATCTACGCGTATTACGGTTGAATTGTTTTCATTGATAAAGGCCAAATTCGGGTGTTCAATAATACGCAACCAATCAGTCCTCAATGTAAGTACCCATTCATCTACGTGTGTTACGGTTAAATTGTTTTCATTGATAAAGGCCAAATGCGGGTGTTCAATAATACGCAACCAATCAGTCCTCAATGTAAGTACCCTTTCATCTACGCGTATTACGGTTGAATTGTTTTCATTGATAAAGGCAAATGCGGGTGTTCAATAATACGCAACCAATCAGTCCTCAATGTAAGTACCCATTGATTTACGCGTATTACGGTTGAATTGTTTTCATTGTTAAAGGGCAAATGCGGGTGTTCAATAATATGCGACCAATCAGTCCTCAATGTAAGTACCCATTCATCTACGCGTATTACGGTTGAATTGTTTTTATTGATAAAGGCAAATGCGGGTATTCAATAATACGCAACCAATCAGTCCTCAATGTAAGTACCCTTTAATCTACGCGTATTACGGTTGAATTGTTTTCATTGATAAAGGCAAATGCGGGTGTTCAATAATACGCAACCAATCAGTCCTCAATGTAAGTACTGTAATTTAACTTAATGATAAATTAAAATATTGAAATAATGTACATTATAAAGAATAAATATTTCTGAAGCGTGACACATGTCCTGCTGTCATAATTACAACGGAGGCCAGCAATTATAACCTGGCAGGTGATCAGCACGGACGGCTGGCGCCTACGCCATACTGAGGTAATACATACAGTACTGCCGAAACGACAATAGTGAGAGACACATTTTCTGTACCAAATTAATCAGCACGGTGTGACATTTCAACTTTTTTGCTGTACATAAAGTTATATTACAGTCAAGACTTTAAGGTAAACAGTTATCATATGTGAACGATCGATTTGTAAACAGATGATCAGCTTGTTATTTATTTTAACTTAATTTATTCATATGTATTTTTCTAACATTTGTTTTCTGTTCAACAATAAGTGATGTTTTGGGAATAAAACAGTTCAGTTTTTCAGTTCACACTAACATGTTGTGTTTTTAAATGTTGTGACGAGGATAAGTATTTATTTTGTTTTGTTTTTAGGTAGTTGTGTTTAGTTTAACAGTTTTCTTTTGTTTTAAACTCCTGGCTAACCACAGGGAGAACTATTTATTTACATAATTCATGATATAGTGTTAGAACGGAACTTTTACAATCATCAGTATATCTTACACCTGCAGGAAAGTTTCCTTGTTGGAGTCCTGCCATTCTTAGGTCAACAAGGTGGCCTAATCCCTAGCTACTATTGATGAACTTGGAAACATTTATTTGGATGATAGCTACTAAAAACTTTTCCCTTATACTTGGCCTGTCTCTTAGAAGAACCCCACCCCTTCTCCCTGAGCTAGCAAAGTTTTATGCGGACAGGCGTGACAAATGGCGCCCAACGTGGGGCCTGTGTTATAGGTTTTGGAAACAAAAGAAGAATTAAGATATATTATCAGATATTTTATAAAGCATAAAGTGTCTTGTGTTTTTATATAAGTGTCTTGTAAAAAGTATATGCAATTTTCTGATTCACACTTGAACTTGGTGTCAATTATCAACATGAATGTGTATCATCTTCGCAAGCAGGAGGTAGAATATGAACTTAAGATTAGAGGTTTAAATACTGATGGTAATGCTAATGAACTTAGAAGGCGATTACAGCAAAGCATGGCTAATAATGAGGAAATTAGCGTAGCTGTGGTCAATTCCTTAGATGTTTCGCAGGAGCTGAAGGAATGTGAGGCAAAGCTTCAAGACTTATCGACTTGTGTTGTTGACTATGAGGGTAATTTTCATGACAATGAATACCACCGTATAGTTGCTCGCTTGTTTCATCTTTATTTGCGTATTGGTAGGATTCCAGTTGCTGCAGATGCTGACAACGACCAAGAAAGTGACAAATCGGAGTTACAAGCTAAAACTAAGGAAATAATACTCTCTTAAGGCCCAGTTTCCAGGTGGGAAAGGCGATCAGGTTGATACGGCTAAGGATGGCATTTCTTCTACACATCTGTCTGCACCGTCCACAACTGATTGTGGGAAGGAAGGTGATAGTAATGCTGGTGACCATGTTTTGCCTACTCTTCGTATTCTTGGTCTTCGTTCAGATGCTAATATGGAACATAATTTACCTGTACAGCGGCTCAGCCTACCTACTGAAATTAGGAAAGGGTCTGCGGTAGTTAACACTTCAAATTCTGCGCATGTTGAGGAAGTAATGGATCCCAATTCTCTCAGAGAAACTTCTGGTCCTGGTGTCCGTCCTAAGTATGTTCCTGTTTACAATTGGGGAATCAAGTTTGACAATAATGGATCTAGCGTTGCTGCCTTTTTGTAACGTGTTGAGGAACTGCGCAGAACTCGCGGAGTTACTCACAGTGAACTTTTTGAATCAGCTGTTGATCTTTTCTCTGGCCCCGCTCTTGTTTGGTACAGAGCTTCTACCAGTAGGATTCACTCAAGGACACAGTTATCTAGGGAACTGCGAGAGGTATTTCAACCCCCTGACTACGACTTCCGACTTCAGCAAGAAATTTTCAACAGAGTCCAAGGAGAACAAGAATCTATTGACCTGTACATGGCAGCTATGGAAGGCTTGTACGGTAGGCTATCTGTCCAGATTCCAGAATCGACTCATCTGGCCCAGATCTTTAATAATTTGCACCCACAGCTGCAGGACAGACTTGCATTGTTTGATATTAAGAGTCTAGATGATCTGCGTTTTATGGGACGTCGAGCAGAAGCAGGTCGCTTGCGAACTTCAAGGCCTAGACCTTCTCCCAGGATTGATTCTGCGTTGGAACCTGATCTAGCTTACTGGAAACCTCATCGGAACAGAAGAGTGGTCACAGATAGAGTAGCTAGCGTGCAACATAAATTCTCTGGTAGCCATTGTGACATCACCTGTTGGAATTGTGGAACAGTTGGTCACCGGTTCAAAGATTGTCATAGGCCCAGGAGGAAATTTTGGTATGGCTGTGGAAAAGATGATACCTTAAAAAGGGACTGTGTTTCTTGCCGTCCAAAAAAGGCTTGCAGAGCAGGGAATCAGTGAAGTAAATGAAGTTGATTTCCAAAAACATTCCACTACTATCCAATTAAGTTATTTGATTAAAAACCAAATCCATGATCCTAGGCCGTACTTAACTGTCCGAGTGTTTGGCAAAAAGACTACTGCTTTGTTGGATTCAGGAGCCTCGCATACCATTTTGGGCAAAGATGGGATGTGGATTATTGATACTTACCCTGCTCATCTTCACTTGACTAATGATAAATTTGTAGAAACTGCGGATGCACAGCGTCATGAGGTTAGTGGGTTCGTGGTCTTGCCTATCACGTTGAAAGGAAGGACAGAGAATTTGAAGGTTTTGGTGGTGCCAACTTTACATCAGTCCTTGATATTAGGCATTGACTTTTGGGAAGCCATGCATATTGTTGCTGATTTTCACAATAGGGAGTGGCATTTTGCAAATAAACTGCGTACAGCATTTTGTAGCTCTGTTGATGGTATCAGATCGGAGGAGCGTCTATGCGTAGACGAAAAGGCTAGGTTGAAGGAACTTGTGGACGGCTTTTTCAATGACGAACCTAAAGTATTAGGCCGCACTAATCGAGTTCAGCATGTTATCGACATGGGAAATTCCCCAGCCATTAATCGACGGTATTTTCCGGTGTCACCAGCCAGACAAGCGCTTATAGACAAGGAATTGGCTAAAATGTTAGAATTGGGTATAGTAGAGCCATCTAAGAGTGAATGGTCTTCTCCGATCTTCTTAATCGATAAGCCTGATAGCTCAAAGAGGTTTTTTGTTGATTTTCGCAAGGTTAATGCAGTAAGTAAAAAGGACGCCTATCCGTTGCCAAACGTAACCTCCATCCTTGACAGACTTAGGGATGCCAAATTTATTTCCAGTCTGGACATTCGCAGTGCCTACTGGCAAATTCCGCTTGAAAAGAACAGCAAGGAAAAAACAGCCTTTACCATTCCCGGAAGAGGGCTGTTTCATTTCGTCACTATGCCCTTTGGACTTTGTGGTGCACCCGCTACATGGCAAAGGTTCGTGGACAATGTGCTAGGTCCTGACTTAGAGCCATGCGTGTTTGTCTACTTGGATGACATAATTGTAGTCACACCCACTTTTCAGAAGCATCTAGATATATTGTCTGAAATATTTAAGCGAGTCCGTGAAGCTAAACTTACCTTGAATCAAGAAAAATGTAAATTTTGTAGAAGTGAGTTAAAATACCTGGGCTATGTAGTTAGTAAGGAGGGTCTACACATCGACCCAGAGAAGGTGAAGGCCATTGTGGACCTTCCAGTTCCTAAGAATCAGAAGGAAGTCCGCCAAGTGTGTGGAACCGCATCATGGTATAGGAGATTTATTCCAGATTTTGCCAGCAGAATGTACCCACTCACGTCTCTCCTCAGAAAACGTTCAAAATTTGAGTGGACCCAAGAGGCTGACCAAGCATTTCAGGACATTAAGGCTTGTTTAATCTCTGCTCCAATCTTGACATGCCCTGACTTCACTAAACCTTTCATTATCTCATGCGATGCTTCAGGCTATGGTCTGGGAGCCGTCCTTAGCCAGAGTAGTGGACAAAGCGAGGTGGTGGTTGCGTATGCCAGCCGAACTCTAACAAGACAAGAGCAGAACTACTCTGCTACTGAGCGCGAGTGCCTAGCTGTAATCTGGGCCATTGAGAAATTCAGACCGTACGTTGAAGACACCCGGTTCACAGTGATCACTGATCACTATAGTTTGTTGTGGTTAAATAACCTTAAAGATCCGGTTGGACGTTTAGCTAAGATCCGGTTGGACGTTTAGCTAGATGGGCTACACGTTTGCAAGCTTATGATTTTCAACTAGTCCATCGTAAGGGTAAGGAAAATATTGTACCAGATATGTTGTCCCGCTCCATGCCTATTTCTGAAGAGGATAAAAGCCCTGAACAGCCTACTGTGTTTGCAGTTATGGAAATACCGAAAGAGGTGAAAGATCGGTGGTACAACAATATGTTGAAAAGAGTTAAAGAGCAATGTGACAATTATCGTCAGTGGCGTATTGAAGGCAAGCAACTTTGGAAGAAAATTGAAGGGCTTGACCCATCACTCGTTGAAGATACTTGGCGACTGGTATTACCTAAAGAATTGCGATCTATGGCGATTGAAGGTTGCCACGCCCCACCAACATGTGGACACCAAGGCGTATTGAAGACCTTCAAGAGGATGCAACAACGTTTCTATAGGCCGAAGATGAGGAAGGACATTGCTTCCTATATTTCAAAATGTCACGTTTGCCAATGTACCAAATATCCTACACTCATAAAACCATTCATATTCGCCTTAAAATACGCACAACGTTGTGTCGGCGTCTCATATGTAAGAATGTAAGAATGACCAACAACGACCAGCTGGCATGATGGGCAGTTACCGTGGTGTGGATGCCCCTTTCAAGATGTTGGCTGCTGATCTCATTGGGCCTCTACCTCGATCCATGAAAGGATTCAAATATCTCTCTGTTGTTACGGACACCTTTACAAAATTTACAATTTTACGTCCTCTTAGAGCAGCTACAGCCATACTTGTAGCGCAACACCTGGAAAATGATAATTTTCTAATGTTTGGGATACCAAAATATATCATTTGCGATAACGGTTCAGAATAAATTGGAAGACCTGTGACCCAATTAGCAAGGAGTTATAACTGTAAGATACTGCTTAATGCCAGCCGACATCCACAGGCAGACCCTGCTGAACGTGTGAATCGTGACATCGTGTCTATGCTAAGAGCTTATGTGAATGATAATCACCGTGATTGGGACAAATATATTCCACAGATTGGTTTTGCCTTGCGCACCGCTCATCATGAGTCCACAAAGCATTCTCCTGCGTTCCTAAATTTTGGAAGGGAACTTGCCATTTCCGGTCCGGGTTTCGAGCTTCTGCAAGATGGGGATACTCCAGATATTGAAGATTGTCAGCAATATGGGGAAAAATTGAAGGAGCTAAAAGGTTTCCACCAAGAAGTTTCAGACAGACTTAAGGAAGCGCATCTGAATAATGCCAAGAGATACAACTTTAGAAGGAGACACGTAGAGTTTAAAGTTAATGACCTCGTGCTAAAAAGAAATTACCCTCAGTCGGATGCTTCTAAACACTTTTCGGCGAAGTTGGCACCCCGCTTTATTGGACCACTTGTTGTGACACGGAAAATCTCAAGTTTAGTATATTCTCTGGCTGATCTAAAAGGAAAAGCACTTGGTAACTGGCATGTAACTGATCTGAAGAAGTATGTTCAGGATTAGAAAATTTGGGAAATTTTCTGGAGGAAGGGGAGTGTTTGTGACATTTCAATTTTTTTGCTGTACATAAAGTTATATTACAGTCAAGACTTTAAGGTAAACAGTTATCATATGTGAACGATCGATTTGTAAACAGATGATCAGCTGTTATTTATTTTAACTTAATTTATTCATATGTATGTTTCTAACATTTGTTTTCTGTTCAACAATAAGTGATGTTTTGGGAATAAAACAGTTCAGTTTTTCAGTTCACACTAACATGTTGTGTTTTTAAATGTTGTGACGAGGATAAGTATTTATTTTGTTTTGTTTTTAGGTAGTTGTGTTTAGTTTAACAGTTTTCTTTTGTTTTAAACTTCTGGCTAACCACAGGGAGAACTATTTATTTACATAATTCATGATATAGTGCTAGAACGGAACTTTTACAATCATCAGTATATCTTACACCTGCAGGAAAGTTTCCTTGTTGGAGTCCTGCCATTTTTAGGTCAACAATGTGGCGCCCTAATCCCTAGCTACTATTGATGAACTTGGAAACATTTATTTGGATGATAGCTACTAAAAACTTTTCCCTTATACTTGGCCTGTCTCTTAGAAGAACCCCACCCCTTCTCCCTGAGCTAGCAAAGTTTTATGCGGACAGGCGTGACAACGGATATTGAATCCTTTGGCCTAATATTATTCATTAACCACCTCATTTTTATAAAGTTAAAGTTTGTAAAAAATAATATAATTATAAATCTAGACTATATTATCAAACAATAATTACTGCTATATTTAAATCTTTGCTGTTCACCATAAATGTATTGTAAACTGATTTTTCCAATCTTATTTCTATAAGGAAATGAGGTTTTTTAACTACAATATATATAAGATTTAAAGATGGCTTACAATTTTAAACACAAAAATGTAATAAGTTTAGTGATAAAATATGTGGAACACTTAGTATATAAATATTTGGGTAATTATGCACTTTCTTGCCACCTCTGAAAATACGATTTCATGTTAATAAAGTGGTGAAAAATGAGTTTATATCTCTTGAGGAGTTTGATTTCATCCGCGGAAAACTCGTTTTTTACCGAAAAATCTAAAAACTAGATTTTTATCTAATAATGAAAAAACCAACTTTTTTAAAAATCGTTATTTTTCGACAAATGTTTTTTTTCATTTCTCGTGTTTTTTTATGCTGAACACAAATATATAACTGGTTTTGTAGTAAAATTATTTTTTCAGCTCGAAAAATGCATTTTTGTTGACATAACCAAACATAACCTAACTTATCCTAATTGTCTTATTTTCTCAACAAAAATTCGTAATTTGCGTTAAATTCGGGCGTTTGGCCTCCGTGCCGGCCTGCCGGCCGTCACTTCGGCGGGAATATATGAGAATTCGGTTTTTGTGATTAATAGTTGTTGTATATAATGATCGCGTAATTGCCGCTAATCGCGATCCGCCGCGACTGTAGTTTTTCCGTTATTTCTCGAGAAATATTTGTAATAGACCAAAATAGTTTTCAAATTTGAATTCAGCGCAAAAAACACATCAAAATAAAAAAAAGATGATTAAAATACCATTTAAATTAACGGAAATATGACAAAAATACTAAAAGTTGTGACATTGGTTTTTTCGAATTTTTCGGTAAAATACGTTATTTCCGCGGAATAAAAAGCATATCTCGTGAAAATACAGCCAATTCTAGACCCATTTCAAGCAAAATGTTCCAAATTTGTTTGGTGGCAAGAAAGTGC
Source organism: Stictocephala bisonia (assembly GCA_035578905.1). Classification (NCBI taxonomy): domain Eukaryota; kingdom Metazoa; phylum Arthropoda; class Insecta; order Hemiptera; family Membracidae; genus Stictocephala; species Stictocephala bisonia. The sequence goes on along the minus strand of JAQJVL010000102.1, from coordinate 1,733,120 downwards.
ATAATTACCAATATTTGTAATAGTATATTGTGTAGAACGACAAGCAGCTTGGCAACCACAACCAACATCCCTTTAATATATGCAAATGACCTACACTCAAACATTCCTCTGTAGGTATTCAACAATTGGATACAATTTAGTTATTAAAAGAACTTGAGGCCCTGAGTGTTACCGAGGTCGAGCCAGCCATCCTATCCTCCACGGTAATAGACGAGTTCTGACCTGTTCGAGAGGCCAAGATAGCGAGTGAACGCCACATCATCCACGATGGTAGACGAGTTGTGACGTGTTCGAGAGGCCGAGCTGGCGTGCGGTCACCCCATCCTCCACGGTGGTAGACGAGTTGTGACGTGTTCGAGAGGCCAAGCCAGTGTGCAGTCACCCCATCCTCCACGGTAGTAAACGATTTGTGACCTGTTCGAGAGGCCAAGATAGTGACTGAACGCCACATCATCCACGATGGTAGACGAGTTGTGACGTGTTCGAGAGGCCGAGCTGGTGTGCGGTCACCCCATCCTCCACGGTGGTAGACGAGTCAATGGTTCACACGTTGAAATTCCTTGAAATACACCTGGATCAAGGGTTGACATGGAATGTCCATACTAAATAAATAAATAAAATTTTATTGTCATTCAACTTTTACAGCAATAGACAACGTCAAAATGAGGTTCTTACAAATCTATTTCTAAACTATGGCTTATGTACTAAAACTCTGGTTTATAAACTATGTTTTTTCACATATTCAACATATTATACTATCTAAGCATTGGAGGATATACATTTTAAGATACAGCAGATACATGTAACAAAACTCATCAATAGAATTAGAAAGCTATTACTAGTGGCTTATGCTAATGTTTGATTAATGACTAATGACTTATACGCTAGAACTAATACCTATTTATACACATTTTCAGATACAACAGTTTCACATAGTACAAAAAAACTCATCAACAGAATAGAAAGGATTGTTAACCAATATAGTATGTAATCTACTTCTAAATACATTAATGGGAAGCTCTTTTAATTCTGGCTTTAGCTTGTTAAACATTTTCAGCCCCAGAACTGTGTAAGAGTTTTTTGACTTGGCTAATCTGTGATATGGCACATCAATACAAGACCGGTTCCGTGTATTGTAGTTGTGGACATCACCCCTTAATGCAAACACTGGGATATTTTTCTTAGTGTACATAAGTGCATTGAAAATATACAGGTTAATTACAGTCATAAATTGCAGTTTGACAAACAAAGGCTTACAATGGTCTAATTTTTCAGAGTCAGTTATAATTCTAAATATTTTCTTTTGTAACAATAAAATATCATGAACATGGCTGCTAATCCCCCATAACAAATTTCCATAATTAATAATACTCTGAAAAAAGCAAAATATGCTGCCCTTACATAGTTATTAGGAACATGATTCTTCAAATTTCTAATTAGATATACTGTATAACTCTAGAAAGTCGAGTTGATATATTCCTGATGTGTGGTTCCCAGGACAATTTACTATCAATATAGATACCCAAATATTTTACGATACTCAAATCATGTTGATCCGGTACATCTCTAAGACTAAATAAAAGTTCCTGGGTTTTACTTTCGTTTAGTAAGAAACTGTTTGCTCTAAACCAAAGTGACGCTTGCATTAGGGTATCTTCAGTTATGGTTTTTAGTTGGTTAAGATCAGAGCCTTCATTAAGGAAAGTTGTGTCGTCTGCAAATATAACTGCATACGAGTTTACAAACGATGGTAGGTCATTGATTATTAGAATAAATAAGAGGGGTCCCAAAACTGACCCTTGTGGAACACCATACTTAACATTAATTATATTTGATCTTTCATAACCAATACATACAACCTGTTTACGATTTTTTTAAGAAAGACTTAAACAAATGAACACTACTATCATCTAATCCATAGTGAGCTAATTTATTCAGAAGAATATCATGATCTACGCAATCAAACACTCTGCTCAAATCACAGAATGTTGAAAGACAAAACCCCTTTGTTTCGAATACACGTAGTATGAACTTCACTAGAGAGTCCATAGCATCTGTAGTGGATTTACTTTTCCTAAATCCAAATTGTTTATTACTAAGTATATTCAAATTCTCTAGATAAATAATAACTTGATTGTACATAATAGTTTCAAAGATTTTAGAAAACACAGGAGTTAAAGAAATAGGCCTATAACTGGAAGGGGAATTCTTATCACCTTTCTTATATATAGGTACTACTCTTGATATTTTTATCATTTCAGGAAACTTACCTTCCGCAAGACATCTATTCACACAGTAAGTTAAAAGAGTCAATATAGAGTCAATAACATCTTTCAATAAACTACTTGAAATACCATAATAATCAACACTATCTGAGTTATTGATTTTTTTTACAATATTAGTGATTGTTTGCTGTGTTACCTCTGTGAAAGCAAATTTATCATGTTGTGGCTTTTCATAACAACTTTCCAGTAAACTATATGCATTTGCTACAGTTTTGTCTATTGTAGAACATATATTTTCAATAGACTGAATGCAGAAATAATTGAACTCATTTGGGGTTATGTAAACATCACTTTTACTTTTATTTGGATTTGTTACAGAGTTAATTATTTTCCATGCCATTTTACATTTGTTCTTAGATTTTGTAATGTTTGTAGTATTGTGTAGTTTTTTTTGCTTCAATAATAGCCTGTCTGTATTCATATTTAGCTCTGGAGTACATTAACTTGTAGACACCTAATTTTGTACTCTTATACATATCTGAATATAATAATACCTTATTTTTCATCTGTCCAAGCTGAGGAGTATACCATTCATTTTTTCATGTTTTTCTTGTAACTACTTTTATTATTCACATTAACTGAACATTTCTTTGAAGGAATGTGCATTTCAAAATAATCAAGGAACACAGAAAAAAACCGGTCAAAGACAATGTCAGCGGGACAGTGTTGAAACTTATGGAATAGGGATTCCCAAGAGACATTAGAGAGAGCATGTTTAAATCTATCTATTTTATCTTTACTTGTTGGCCTAGTGGTCACAGTCTTAGGTGTAGTAAGTTGGTAGCCTAATTTAAAATTGCTAATCTTAATGTACACTAAATCATGGTCAGAGAAGGGAAAAGTCACAGTATCGGAGGATACATGGCTTCTATCTATGTTTGTAAATATATTGTCGAGAACTGCTAGTCCTCGTGTGGGTTTACTGTTTACATACTGAAGATTAAATTGTCTTAGCATATTTTTGAACTCAGCTGCTGATCTAGTGTCCTGCAAAACATCAAAATTGGAGTTCAAACTCCTCCAAAGACAATTTTAAATTTGCTCCACTTTGGCTTACTTAAAGATGTTAAGACATCCTCGAGCTTATCAAGAAATAAGAGGGGGTCGCCTCTTGGTGACCTATACACTACTATTATTAGCAGTTTGAGGCTGTCACATACCAAACCCGTTATTTCAAAATCGATTTCCTTACAAAAAACATTAAGTTCAAGGCTGCCACAGTTTAGGGCGAGAGATTTTTTAGCATATATTGCAACCCCACCATGTATGTGATGCTCCCTGCTAAAACTATTAATTAAGGTATAATTATCTAGAACTTTGAAATCAATATCATCCTTTTTGCACCAATGTTCGCAAAGACATAGAATATCGAACTTGATATCTTTTGAAATATCATTAACAATTAAATCTTTTTTTCAAGACTTTGAACATTAAGGTAGCCTATTTTAAAATCTACAACTAGGTTGTCCGGACAGGGTTCGGACTGCTTTAATCGTTTTTTGACACTGGGCTGTCTATGGTTGCAGAATCTAGGTTAGGCCTCGGCTTATTCACATTGGACAGTTTGTTAGTTAAGCTTACAATACTAATTAATGAATCACTTAGTCTACTTTTTACTAACCTGTTGAAGTGCTGACTATGCTTGGTGTGGTAGTCCCTATTACATTTGCTGGTATTTAACAGAGACACATTCTTAAATTGTTTACTAATGTTTTTGAAGTCGTCATTGGCACTTTTCACTTCATCGTTGACGCAGGACCAATCTGGCAAGTCGTGTCTGTGGGGGATGTTCACTACTATGACATTGGTGTGTGTCAGCGAAGTTAGCGTCTTCTGTAGAGTAGATGTCGCCTCTTTCTTCTCGTTCTTGCTGATGTCATTGGCTCCTGCTAGAAGAACCACGAAGTCCTGGGTTGTGAGGTCCGCAGTGTCTTTTTGTACTGTGCTGCACACATCGCTGAAGACCACACCAGGTTTTACAAAACCTTCAACTTCGAAACACTTTGATAACATTTGGTTGCGTCTCATGAGTGAAGAAATACCCCGGCCGTAGCTGTCAGTGTACACCTTAATTTTCCGCTTGTTAGGCCTACTATTTTTTCGTTGTATTTTGCTAGGGGAGATAGGGGTTTCAAGAGTATGCTTGACACTTGTATCACTGAGTCCATCATCTTCCACTAATTGAAGAGTGTCATATTTATTTTGTGTGGGCACAGAGAAAATTTTTGAATTGCTGCTCATAGGAGAGGTTTTCTTTATTTTTACAGTTTCCCACCCTCTGTTGGCCCGTTTTACACAGTCTGTATTTGTTTCATACTTAGGCCTACCTGCATACTCCTTGTAGTCTGAAAATTTTTCTTCAATTATTATGATTCTTTCTTTTAGCAGGACATTTTCCTTTAATACATCGTCCAGATCCCTTTTCAAAGCATTTATGATGGCTTGTGCATTAAGATGTTAATTGTTATCGTTGCCAGTGCTGACGTCGCTGTGTTGGCCACCATTTCTTTCTTCTACCGGACACCTGGGGCAGTTCCATTGCAGATCTTTCTCTGGCAAGCTGTCTTCATTTACATTTGCACAACGAAAATGATACCACCTATCACAACTATCACACAGAATACCATTTTTAAACCGATTTATTGCACTTCGCACATTTAATGTCCAAAATAATACAATTTTTAGCGGACGACAACTTAGACTCAACTATACCAACCGACGCCATCTTGAATAGCAATACTGACGTTGTGTGCGCTAAATTAACATCAGGCATATTTGTTTTGAGGTTTTTAGCCAGATACTGCCCTATTCAGGTTCTGTTGATGGTGTAATATTGCTTGATATACCCTCACGTAGCTTATGGCGTAGTGTTATGGGGATCCTGTACGAACAATCAATTTCTTAGATAGTTCAGTCTACAGAAAAAAGCAATATAAATAATCGCAAAAGTCAATTTCAGATACATTTGCAGGCCAATTAAAAAAATTTGAAGATCCTTAACGTTACCCTGCCTCTACATTCTCGAAACAACAATTTTGTTCATCTCTAAATGCTCCTTGACTCAGGGGTGAGACATACACGAGTATAACACAATAGGCAGGGACAACAACAGGACTGGGAGGCACAGAACAGTAACGTTTGAGCACTTGCCCTCAGAATCAGGTGTTCATCTTTACAACAGACTGCCCAATTCTATGAAAATCGCCACAACTCCGAAAGCCTTCAACACTCGTCTTAAAGGCTTTTTAGCCTGTCAAGCATTGTATGCTGTGGACGAGTTTTTGATATAGCTGGTAAGCTGACACCGGTGCTGGAAGTGGGATTAATTGGAAGAGTGAATGTTTTCTAAATCTGTATGTATGAATGAATGTTGTAGAGTGATTGATAACAAAATAATAGTTATTTTCAAACCATTCTGACTTTTGCAATGCATTTATATATGTAGATACTGCAATAAACATTGATTTAATTTGATTAGTTATGACCTATTCGAGAGGCCGAGCCAGTGTGCGGTCACCCCATCCTCCACGGTGGTAGACGAGTTGTGACGTGTTCGAGAAGCCAAGATAGTGCGTGAACAACACAACCTCCACGGTGGTAGACGAGTTGATCTGTTCAAGACGCCGAGCCAGTGTGCGGTCACTCCATCTTCCACGGGAGTAGACGGGTTGTGACGTAGTAGAAAGGTCGAGCTAGTGCGTCGACATCATATTTCTATACATACACTAAATTTGCGTAAACTTTACGCTAAATTTATTAATTTAGCTTCAATATATGACTTAATTTGGTGGTCAATACTTCATATGTTATTGAAACACCAACCAACAACTCAGTTTTTGGTATAACATTTTTTGTTACTTGATAAAATATATATGTTTACATGTATCATTACAATTATTGTTATCTAGTAATAATGATTACATTTTAATATACTTCATAAAATGTGATACATCTTTAGTTATACTTCTACTCGTTAGTTTACTTGTTATCGTTTTTAGCATTGTTTTTAACATACTAACAACTAAGAAAAATGTATTGAAACTAAAGTTAAGAAAAAAATGTCAATTATTTGATCGATAACTGAATGGTTCTCTAATTATAGTAATACGGTATCTAGATTGCAGCTGGGACAGTACTTAACTGACCACAGCGCTCCAAGCGGATTGGAAAGCTTTTACTCTAATCGTGTATTTAAGGAGATTAAGCAATTCACCGATGGTTCGACTAAACTAATGTGACTGACTCTGGTAATGAGGCTCAAGTCAATTTCCTTTTTAAATATGTTGCTCATTATTGTAACAGATCAAACAAACGAGTACTTTATGTCAGTTAGATGTATATAATTGGGTATTAAAATGACTACTACGTGAATCAATATCCAGCCCATGACACCCAGTTTCGTCAACAGTATTCACTGTTCAGAGTTTATTGTACCCACACACAGTTTAATGACTTGTCAATGATCAATTATCATCAAGCTTACTATCAGTATATTTTATTTTTTATATTTACGTCAGAACGTCATAGAACACTAAATTGTAATACATTTACAGTGCTTATGACCCACCCATACACGTGCATGGTATTTATCCAACCACCCATACATGTACGGTGGTAATGACGTGTACTGAGTTAAACCCATCCTCCAAAAAAGGTAACTCAGGCTCCTCCCCAAATTCAGAGGGATAGTCGATGAATAGCGTACCAGCACTAGTAAGTAGTGTTGGGAACGTACCTACTGAGACACGAAATTCCTCCCCAAATCAGAATATCACTGTAGAAATCTAAATCGTTGAAGAGTTGACCACTATGTCAGTACGTCCAAATTTTAATAAAAAGGTACAAATAAAAAGGGAACAGAACACCCTTACGATGGTGCTTCCAACTAAGGAGGTTCAAACCCTTTCGGTGGTGCTTCCAACTAAGGAGCTGCCACACCCTTACAGTGGAGCTTAAAACTGAGGAGGTGCCACACCCTTACGGTGGTGCTTACAACTTAGGTGTTGCCACACCCTTACGATGGTGCTTCCAACTAAGGAGGTGCTAACCATTACGATGGTGCTTCCAGCTAAGGAGGTTCCACACCCTTAAGATAGTGCTTACAACTTAGGATGTGCCACACACTTACGATAGTGCTTACAACTGAGGTGGTATAACACCCTTACGGTGGTGCTTACATCTGAGGAGGGGCACCAGCCTTACGGTGTAGCTTACAACTGAGGAGGTGCCACACCTTAACGGTGGTATTTACAACTGAGAAGTTGTCACACCCTTACGGTGGTGTTTACAACTGAGAGGTGTCACACCTGTAAGGTGGTGCCAACAACTGAGGAGGTACCACACCCTTACGGTGTTGCTTAGAACTGAGGAGGTGTCACACCTGCAAGGTGGTGCCTATAAATTAGGAGGTACCATACACGTCAGCTGGTGCTTTCAACTGAGGAGGTATTACACCCTTGCGGTGTTGCTTACAACTGAGGGGGTGCCATACGTTTACGGTGGTGCTTACAACTATGGAGGGACCACACCCTTACGGTGTTGCTTACAACTGAGGAGGTGTCACACCTGTAAGGTGGTGCCTACAACTGAGGAGGTACCATACACGTCAGCTGGTGCTTTCAACTGAGGAGTTATTACACCCTTGCGGTGTTGCTTACAACTGAGGAGGTACCACACCCTTACGGTGTTGCTTACAACTGAGGTGGTGTCACACCTGTAAGGTGGTGCCTAAAACTGAGGAGGTACCATACACGTCAGCTGGTGCTTTCAACTGAGGAGGTATTACACCCTTGTGGTGTTGCTTACAACTGAGGAGGTACCACACACTTACGGTGTTGCTTACATCTGAGGAGGTGTCACACCTGTAAGGTGGTGCCTACAACTGAGGAGGTACCATACACGTCAGCTGGTGCTTTCAACTGAGGAGGTATTACACCCTTGCGGTGTTGCTTAAAACTCAGGAGGTGCCACACTCTTACGGTGTTGCTTACAACTGAGGAGGTGTCACACCTGTAAGGTGGTGCCTACAACTGAGGAGTTACCATACACGTCAGCTGGTGCTTTCAACTGAGGAGGTATTACACCCTTGTGGTGTTGCTTACAACTGAGGAGGTACCACACACTTACGGTGTTGCTTACATCTGAGGAGGTGTCACACCTGTAAGGTGGTGCCTACAACTGAGGAGGTACCATACACGTCAGCTGGTGCTTTCAACTGAGGAGGTATTACACCCTTGCGGTGTTGCTTAAAACTCAGGAGGTGCCACACTCTTACGGTGTTGCTTACAACTGAGGAGGTGTCACACCTGTAAGGTGGTGCCTACAACTGAGGAAGGTACCATACACGTCAGCTGGTGCTTTCAACTGAGGAGGTATTACACCCTTGTGGTGTTGCTTACAACTGAGGAGGTACCACACACTTACGGTGTTGCTTACATCTGAGGAGGTGTCACACCTGTAAGGTGGTGCCTACAACTGAGGAGGTACCATACACGTCAGCTGGTGCTTTCAACTCAGGAGGTGCTACACTCTTACGGTGTAGCTTACAACTGTAGCATGGAATCTGTTTATCCAACGCAAAATACATTATGTTTGTTAAGAAAAGTGAAATATATAGTAAAAGTTATTTATAAAACAAGATTACTTTATTATTAATTGGTAAGAATTAATGTTTTAATAATCAGTTTTCTTAGAAATTCAAATGTTATCTAGATTAAGAATATTAAAAAGACTGCCAGAGGCCGCAATAAAAGTTTAGCTTTTAGTGGTTTTATTACTTTTTTGCTGATTTTTTAAATATTTTATAGTATTTTGAATATCATACAACAATATATACAGCTTCTTCTCAAAATAACAATTTACAGGTTTATATACGGCGTATTTTAGAAATGCTTGTATCTGTAAAGAGTATCTACAGGCACAACTCTGTTTTTTATATCAGCAAGTAACCTTTTCCACTTATTTTTTAGCAGATTTTTTCCACTTAATTGTTGAAAACACTTCTTCAGACGTGCATTGGTAAGATGCATTGTCCATTAGTACCACACTGGTTGGAGTAATCATAGGTAACACCGATTGGAACCACTTCTTGAAATACGTTGCATATGTTCATGGTCCTGTCATGGTAGTCACTGTCCCTAGTTTAGTCTTCTTTTATTATTGAAAAATCAGGAATGCATATTTTTGTCCATAATTGTTATTTGTACCTTTCACAAATCCATCCTCGTTTCTAATATGAGCGATTAGCAACTAATAAAGTGTCAAATATACAGTATCTATCCACATTTAAGAAAGTTTCACCCATATTTAATCAAAATTGCCTTTACTTGTCTTCCATATTGTTGAATACTTATTAAATATTGTCTCCTCCAAAGCCGAAGGTAATTTCTCTCCAAAAGAATTGATATTCTTTCTCCGAGTTCATGTGAAAATCTTAGATCAATTAGGTATCTATAGCTTGTGCTTTTACTCATATTATGTAGAGTTTTATCCTGTTTTATTTTCTCTAAAACAGATGAAATAGTTGGTGGATGATTTTGTCATGTTGTTAACAACGTGTGGAATGTTAATTTCAGTGAATTCATCACATTTATTCAGACTTCTATGCTCTACAGATTGAGATGTCCTTGGCCTTTTATTCCCCGTTGTAAAGTGTTGTTATCCTACGTCTGCAGCGTATTTTATTCGCAGTGAAAGGCTGATTTAAGTGTGAGAAAGGTTCACATCACTCATACTAATTCCTACAACCACCAGATACAAATTTCTGATTTATTCACCAACGTTATACCTGTGCCGACATAAAAACAGGAATTTAGTTGCCGGCAACGAAAATATGCTAAAGTATATTATATATTATAATGGCCACCTTAATAGACTAGAATACCGCACTTCAGTAGGTGGGTCACTGTACTAGCGCATTAGGTGAAGTTAAATATGCAATTTTAAATCAGCTTAGTGGGTTGTTTTCCCATTTATAAATTAATAGTTTGCCAATAAATGTACGCACCATATGGAGCATACTTGTGCTCAATTTATAAACTTAAGTAGGCCTACGGTACCAAAAGTCTATTATTTCTGGAGAATGATGTAAAAAGTCAATGTCAACCGGCCGATAGGGTTATAAGATTTAAATGTATAAACTAGTTCACGTTAGGGCTACTATTTTAATAAATTAAATGATAAACATAATAAAGTACCCGTTTATTCATTTTTTATAAAAATATATTACCGGTTTCGGCTCTTAGGCCATCTTCAGATATTAAATAATATAACCTAAAATAAATTAACAAATTATAAAAATAAAAATAAAACAGATGAAAATAACATAACATATGATTAATTTAGTGTGTGGGTAAGTTGAATTTTACTTTTTGATTCTTATGTTTTTTAAATTCTCTTATTTTTTCGTATATAGGATTGTTCATGTTAATTTGTGTATTTAATATGTTCTTTGGTTCATTATAATTGTTTATGTATATGTGTAAATTTTCTTTTGTATTCATTTTTTCTCCTTTCTTCTCGTATTCTAAAACTGTAACATTTTCATTTATATTTTGATAACTGTGATTTGATTGGAGAATATGTTCTGCAAAGTTAGATTTATTTGATGTTGAATTGTTGTTTCTTATGGCTTGTATGTGTTCTTTGTAACGTAAATTAAATGTTCTTCCAGTTTGTCCTATGTAAAAAGAATTGCATTCTGAGCATTTTATTTTATATATTCCAGATTTGTCATATTTGTTATTTTTATTTTCTTTGTTGGATAATTTGTTAATTAAAGTAAAAGTATTGTTCTTTGTTTTGTAACTGAGTGTATAATTACTGTGTTGAAATGTCTCTCTAATAGCTTTATTCATTTTTGTATTGTAAGGAACACTGATAAATTTTTTCTTTTCTTTTTCTTCCATTTCTCTTATTCTTGTTTCTTTTTATTCTTTTTATTAATTTGTCAACAATTGTCGGATTGTAACCATTTTTCGAAGCTAAGTATTTTATTGTTCTTTTTTCTTCTTCATAATCATATTTTTGCATTGGGACGTTTAACATTCTGTTTATCATTGATCTAAAACTAGATAATTTGTACTTCCATGGGTGGTTAGAATTATATGGAATTAGTAGGTCACTTTGGGTTGATTTTCTAAAAATTTTGAAAGAGTGTTTATTTCCAATATTTGTGATTGTTAGATCTAAATAGTTTATTTCTTTTGTTTCATTTTCTTTTGTAAATTTTATTTTGTCATTTAATGAATTTAAGTATTCTAGTAATTCGTCACTTTCTTTTTCGTTTCCTTGGAAAAGACATATTACATCATCAACATAACGAAACCAATAGATTATTTTTTGTTTGTGAGGATTTGATTCATTCAAAATTTTGTTTTGTTCCAGATTGTGTAAAAAGATGTTTGCTATTATTCCTGATAAAGGAGATCCCATTGGTAGTCCATTATTTTGTTTGTAGAAATTGTCATTATATTTGAAGTAATTTTGTTCAATACAAATTTCAGTTGATTTGATGATATCATTAATTTCATTAGTGTTGAGTCTGTTGGTTAGTGTGAGATCATTTCTCAAAATGTTTAATGTTTCTTTAGTAGGAATGTTTGTGTACATGTCTTGTATATCAAATGATATAAATTGACATTGGTTTGGAATTTGAATATCTTTTATATTGTGTATCAGTTCAGTAGTGTTCTTTATGCTGTAATTGTAGTCCCAAATGATGTTTTCTTGAATCTTTTTATTTAAATATTTGCATAATTTATATGATGGTGCATTTTGAAAGTTGACTATTGGTCTGATTGGTATATTTGTTTTATGTGTTTTAGGTTGAGCTCTTAGGGTAGGAGCTTTGGGGTTGGTCATTTTTAATTGATATTGTATAGGTTTTGGAATTGTATTACATTTAGAAATGATTTTGTTAGTTGTTTTTGAGTAATGGTTAGTAGGATCCTTTTTTAAAAGTGTTAATTTGTTATTTTGAATAAAATCTTTTATTTTATTGTCATATTCATCTTTGTACATAACAACTGCTGTATTTCCTTTATCAGCTTTGGTTAGTATAGCATTATTCTCTTTTAATTTTGTTGAGATGGAATGTATAATTGTCATTTCTTTGTTTGCTGTATGTGTTTTTATATTATTATTTGTGTTTATATTAATTTTATTTAGTTCATGTATGAAAGCATGTCTGAAATGTTCTCGTTCTTTTGTATCAGTTGTCATTATGGATACGTCCATATTGATTAAATCATCTTCGATTTCATGTACTTTGTGGTCAAGATTTATGTTGTATTTTATTGATTTATTTAAAGTATTATTTTCCTCTTCATTAAAAGGTATGGTAGTCAAATTATGAAATTTAGGATAAAATTTGAACTTACATTGTGAATTGTTCTCTTGGGTAGATGTTATAATTGTTTGTTTTAATGAATTTAGTTTTGATATGTGAATTTCCCTTTTCTTTTTAATGATTGGTTGGATCCAGTTTTTTATGTAATGGTTTATTTCTTCGATAGATTCGTGGTGGTATTGTGATTTAATTAATTAAATTTAATTAAAATCAACCCAAAGTGACCTACTAATTCCATATAATTCTAACCTCCCATGGAAGTACAAATTATCTAGTTTTAGATCAATGATAAACAGAATGTTAAACGTCCCAATGCAAAAATATGATTATGAAGAAGAAAAAAGAACAATAAAATACTTAGCTTCGAAAAATGGTTACAATCCGACAATTGTTGACAAATTAATAAAAAGAATAAAAAGAAACAAGAATAAGAAAATGGAAGAAAAAGAAAAGAAAAAATTTATCAGTGTTCCTTACAATACAAAAATGAATAAAGCTATTAGAAAGACATTTCAACACAGTAATGATACACTCAGTTACAAAACAAAGAACAATACTTTTACTTTAATTAACAAATTATCCAACAAAGAAAATAAAAATAACAAATATGACAAATCTGGAATATATAAAATAAAATGCTCAGAATGCAATTCTTTTTACATAGGACAAACTGGAAGAACATTTAATTTACGTTACAAAGAACACATACAAGCCATAAGAAACAACAATTCAACATCAAATAAATCTAACTTTGCAGAACATATTCTCCAATCAAATCACAGTTATCAAAATATAAATGAAAATGTTACAGTTTTAGAATACGAGAAGAAAGGAGAAAAATGAATACAAAAGAAAATTTACACATATACATAAACAATTATAATGAACCAAAGAACATATTAAATACACAAATTAACATGAACAATCCTATATACGAAAAAATAAGAGAAGTTAAAAAACATAAGAATCAAAAAGTAAAATTCAACTTACCCACACACTAAATTAATCTTATTTTATGTTATTTTCATCTGTTTTATTAATTTTTTTATAATTTGTTCATTTATTTTAGGTTATATTATTTACTATCTGAAGATGGCCTAAGAGCTGAAACCGGTAATATATTTTTATAAAAAATGAATAAAAGGGTACTTTATTATGTTTATCATTTAATTTATTAAAATAGTAGCCCTAACGTGAACTAGTTTATACATTTACAATGGCTAATTACCCAGAAATTGTTCACAAATACAAATACAACAACCTAAAAGAGATGACCATTAAAGAAGATATTAAGTTTAACAAGAGATGCCTAAGTGAAAATATTACTCCTAACTATGTCCAACTATATACAAAAATAAAATCTAGAGCTGCACTTATTACATTGGAGACTGCCAAGAAAATATGAATCAAAGAAGAAATTAATACTTTATATATGAAACTATACAAATTGAACCAAGAAAAAGAAGAATTATATCAAAATCTTAAATCACAATACCACCACGAATCTATCGAAGAAATAAACCATTACATAAAAAACTGGATCCACCCAATCATTAAAAAGAAAAGGGAAATTCACATATCAAAACTAAATTCATTAAAACAAACAATTATAACATCTACCCAAGAGAACAATTCACAATTTAAGTTCAAATTTTATCCTAAATTTCATAATTTGACTACCATACCTTTTAATGAAGAGGAAAATAATACTTTAAATAAATCAATAAAATACAACATAAATCTTGACCACAAAGTACATGAAATCGAAGATGATTTAATCAATATGGACGTATCCATAATGATAACTGATACAAAAGAACGAGAACATTTCAGACATGCTGTCATACATGAACTAAATAAAATTAATATAAACACAAATAATAATATAAAAACACATACAGCAAACAAAGAAATGACAACTATACATTCCATCTCAACAAAATTAAAAGAGATTAATGCTATACTAACCAAAGCTGATAAAGGAAATACAGCAGTTGTTATGTACAAAGATGAATATGACAATAAAATAAAAGATTTTATTCAAAATAACAAATTAACACTTTTAAAAAAGGATCCTACTAACCATTACTCAAAAACAACTAACAAAATCATTTCTAAATGTAATACAATTCCAAAACCTATACAATATCAATTAAAAATGACCAACCCCAAAGCTCCTACCCTAAGAGCTCAACCTAAAACACATAAAACAAATATACCAATCAGACCAATAGTCAACTTTCAAAATGCACCATCATATAAATTATGCAAATATTTAAATAAAAAGATTCAAGAAAACATCATTTGGGACTACAATTACAGCATAAAGAACACTACTGAACTGATACACAATATAAAAGATATTCAAATTCCAAACCAATGTCAATTTATATCATTTGATATACAAGACATGTACACAAACATTCCTACTAAAGAAACATTAAACATTTTGAGAAATGATCTCACACTAACCAACAGACTCAACACTAATGAAATTAATGATATCATAAAATCAACTGAAATTTGTATTGAACAAAATTACTTCAAATATAATGACAATTTCTACAAACAAAATAATGGACTACCAATGGGATCTCCTTTATCAGGAATAATAGCAAACATCTTTTTACACAATCTGGAACAAAACAAAATTTTGAATGAATCAAATCCTCACAAACAAAAAATAATCTATTGGTTTCGTTATGTTGATGATGTAATATGTCTTTTCCAAGGAAACGAAAAAGAAAGTGACGAATTACTAGAATACTTAAATTCATTAAATGACAAAATAAAATTTACAAAAGAAAATGAAACAAAAGAAATAAACTATTTAGATCTAACAATCACAAATATTGGAAATAAACACTCTTTCAAAAATTTTTAGAAAATCAACCCAAAGTGACCTACTAATTCCATATAATTCTAACCACCCATGGAAGTACAAATTATCTAGTTTTAGAACAATGATAAACAGAATGTTAAACGTCCCAATGCAAAAATATGATTATGAAGAAGAAAAAAGAACAATAAAATACTTAGCTTCGAAAAATGGTTACAATCCAACAATTGTTGACAAATTAATAAAAAGAATAAAAAGAAACAAGAATAAGAGAATGGAAGAAAAAGAAAAGAAAAAATTTATCAGTGTTCCTTACAATACAAAAATGAATAACGCTATTAGAGAGACATTTCAACACAGTAATTATACACTCAGTTACAAAACAAAGAACAATACTTTTACTTTAATTAACAAATTATCCAACAAAGAAAATAAAAATAACAAATATGACAAATCTGGAATATATAAAATAAAATGCTCAGAATGCAATTCTTTTTACATAGGACAAACTGGAAGAACATTTAATTTACGTTACAAAGAACACATACAAGCCATAAGAAACAACAATTCAACATCAAATAAATCTAACTTTGCAGAACATATTCTCCAATCAAATCACAGTTATCAAAATATAAATGAAAATGTTACAGTTTTAGAATACGAGAAGAAAGGAGAAAAAATGAATACAAAAGAAAATTTACACATATACATAAACAATTATAATGAACCAAAGAACATATTAAATACACAAATTAACATGAACAATCCTATATACGAAAAAATAAGAGAATTTAAAAAACATAAGAATCAAAAAGTAAAATTCAACTTACCCACACACTAAATTAATCATATGTTATGTTATTTTCATCTGTTTTTATTTTTATTTTTATAATTTGTTAATTTATTTTAGGTTATATTATTTAATATCTGAAGATGGCCTAAGAGCCGAAACCGGTAATATATTTTTATAAAAATGAATAAAAGGGTACTTTATTATGTTTATCATTTAATTTATAGGATTTAATACTTAATTATACAAAAATGAAACTTAGTCATTTAAACACTTCAAATATATAAATACACTCTGTTGTCATAAATATATTTACAATTATAAAACTGTCCGCCATTTCACCCATCAAATTGGCTTTAAAATGTGTTCATCAGTGATATATATAAAACGTCTAAGCAGTCAGGAATTATACCCAACGGGTAAATGTTACTGTTATGTTGGAGAGATGTTTACTTTTATCATGGTCTGTTCGGGCAGACCTAAATCGAGCCATTACTCGGGTCATTTTCAGGGGGTTTTAAAAGCTCACCCTTCCACATGCCTAATTCGAGCCAGCTCCAGTCAGGCTCGATAATTGTGTAATCAAACAGAAATAACATGATTCTACCTGAGTACAGGCCACCAATTTACATTTATTGTGTGTTCTCCAAATAAACTACAACTAAATAGGAAACACGCACAGTACAGTTTAATGTTTGCACATAGCATGATTGTGACTGCACAAATAATATACAATAAATCTTGACGACAACCGGTAAAGTTACTAAACACTTTTTAGGCTACTTCTATTATGAATAAGTTAAATAATTACACAACTAAGTACTATTTATTTAGTTTATTATTTACCAACATAGTTCGACTCTGACATCATGTCAGTAAATCATGAGGTCATGTCTTTTTATATAAATTTATATAAATTTCAGAATGAACAGTGCTCGACAGGGTTAAATCGCCACTAGTGACAGGAAAACTCGTGAAAGTGTTGTTTATTGAAAAAAGTTGGAGCGAGTGAAAACAAAAGAAATCGGTGAGCTAACATTTGTGAAGTGCATCGGATTTAAAGTATCAGCGTACGCGTTTTTGTAAGTTAGCGATATACATACTTAATTCAAATTTCAATAATTTTAACAATATTTAAATCTTTATTTTACATAGTTTTTAGCTCGATTTTCATTTATTTCCTACATTTTTCTATTATGTTTAATATTCAGTTATTGATTTTTATATGTTGGTATTTTTAATATTAAAAGATATATTTATTATAATATGTAGTTTTTTTAACAAGTCTATATTTAGCCTATAAATTGTACAGTTGATCTTGTAACAAAATATCTATATAGATCTACAGTAATGGATTTGAGCTCTAAGTTACAGTTTCCCCTATTGTCATGTAGGCTATGGAATTATGGTATAAAAGGAGTAGAACGGTCTTAGGAGCCAAAATATCCTTATGTATAATACGTGAAGCCTTTTTTTGTCAACGCAATTACTCCCTTAGTTCTTGATCAATTTAAACGGTTGAGGTGTCAAGAATTTGCCAGTGTTTGTAGTTCTGCAATAAGGTCTTAATTTTTCAATATTTTTAACCTGAAGAGTGTGGAAAACCCTAAAAATACGTTTTTCGAGCATAAGAATAACAAGGAGACAAATTTAAATGAACCAAATAGCTGTTCAATTGCAAATAATGATTTCCAAAAAGTGTTATCACCTGTTGGAATGTAAACAATAGTGTTTGTAATTTTGAGGAGGTTAGATCTTTCATAATGATAAACCAGAGAAGGATGTAGGCATAGTTTTATTTACATTTGACTGTAGGACTCCACTCAACTGGACTTAAAGGTTTCAATTATAATATAATGTACTTATTTTAGTTATTTAATCAATCTTAATCCGTTAAACAAAAACAAATTATATAAACACGTTTGAAATAGGCTCAGAAATACTATTGCGTGTTTATACTAATAAATAGGTAGCAACGCAACTAGTGTGAGTGAGATACTGTAAATAAATTTAATATTGTGATTTTACGTTATACAGTTAACCTAATATTATTTTTAGTGAAAATTCACAGTCCGAGGCCAGAGGCCGAGGTGTAACGAGTGCAGCTACTGACGGAGTTGGCACACGAAGTGGGATGTCCCCTAGTATTTTAATAAAATAATAATAGCAAGTAAATTCTGTATGGCTTTTAGTAGAGAGAGATGCACAAGTAAGGCATAGTTCCCTTCGCATCAGTGACGAATTCAGTTTTGTTTTGTAGGTTCGTTGTATCATGGATTCACTTAACTTCCGGTGTGGATAAATCTACTCCAAGTCCACCGGGCGTCAAATAAAATAATAAAGAGTACTGCATTTGTTATTATTATTATTAATTAATAGTACATCTAATCATAATTGAAATTTTAAACATATTTGGTTAAAATTGTTGTCTATATTAATTAATAACCAACATTAATAGTATAATATTAGCCATATATTAATATAAATGCAGCATTAGAACAATATAGCAATATTTACCATCAGTGTAAAATAATTTTTAGGTTAACATATATAAATTAATATATGGCTCCAATAAGTGTACTTAGTCATAGTAGTGACAGTTAAAAATACACTATTATACCACATTAAATATAGGGTAATTTGCTAAATACAGTTGGTTATCATGAAGTTTTACAGAAATAGTGGAATTTCCGCTTCAGTAATATCAGTGGTTGAATAGCTGGCTTTATTTAGGTGTAGTCCAAGGGTCAGCTTTAAGGTACTGGCTCGATTTAGGTGTTTTTGAAATGCGGAGCAGGTAGACTTGCTCGATTTAGGCGAGTCCGTCTGTTCTTTTGGATGCAATTCCAACAAAGTGGATGAAATTTTGGGTGCACTGGCACCCAACATTTCATCCACTTTGTAGGAAGTTAAATTGTGACTTTGCGTTTGGACGTAGGGTAAATTTCACAAAAAGAATCGGTTATTTAATATACGAGGTTTATTTAACCATGTACACTCTTGGTAAAGTGTAAAATCATATTTTACGAATTGCATCGATATATCGTACAACGAATGTTGACCCCAGGGAAATTTGACGCATTGCAGCTCATTTATGAAAACTAGCATAAAATGACTCTTAGGGCCTATTGTTATTTAGCTCATTTCGAGATACTTCGTTAGTAGTTTTTCAGAGTGATAATTTTATATTATTTCAAATTCAAATACCACATATTTTATTTTATGATAAATAAATTTTGGGATTGACTTATATTATGATTCATTTATTGGTCTTCTGTGACTCGATCTTAAGCACTATATGTACAATGTTATCAGTATTTACTTTGTTTGTTTATCTCTAAGTGGTATTTGAGATTTTACTGCAAGAAGTACTCGATTACATGTTACTGGTTAATATAAAGTATTAATTTGGACACTGTTACTTAATTTATACAGTATTTGACATATATTTTTAAGTTGTCTAATCTGTTTTTACGTTAAATGAAGGTTCTATTAGCGTTGTATTAAATGCATAAATATATATCATTGTGTGATTAAATTTCGCCATCTCGAAATAGACATATACTTTGGTTACAGCCTGGTATTAGATATTATCTAGTTGTAT
The DNA here is from genome assembly GCA_035578905.1 of Stictocephala bisonia. Taxonomy (NCBI): domain Eukaryota; kingdom Metazoa; phylum Arthropoda; class Insecta; order Hemiptera; family Membracidae; genus Stictocephala; species Stictocephala bisonia. The sequence continues at coordinate 1,713,254 of JAQJVL010000102.1, read as the reverse complement.
TCAATAATTAGTTATAGATAATATTAAGTTCATATGGATGGAATAACTCAATTAAACTATTCCTGAGATCGTCCCCTAATAGCCTAAGTTTACCTTTCAAGGTAAGCCGTTGCCCACACACGATATGGCCAAGTTAGTTTTCTCTGTAACTCAGTTTAAAAGTTTAAAGGTCATTCTACTCCAACGTCAGTGTGTCACCTTTGTGGGAGTTAATAGAGTTTCCAGAAATGTTGATAATATGGCAAATATTTTATTTAATAATTTAGACTAGTTTTGTAGTCAATATATTTAAATATCCGAACAATAATATTTAAAAATATTCTTTAAATCTACGATAAACTTAGTCTCTACGATGCTCCAACTAACAAGATGGTTTTTGTTCCGTAGAAATCAAAGTGTGTTAAAGGCCAATAACTTAAGCGAGCCAAAATATCACCATTCATTATGTACAGGTGTCAATTCGTATAAGTTGTATATTTTAAGCGTGTAGATTGCCATATATATATATATATATATATATATATATATATATATATATATATATATATATATATATATATATAAAACAAACTAAATACATACAGGTACCATACAACATACTTAGTCACACATGAGACACTAACCAATCATTCAAGTCAAGGAGGCTTAGTTACTAAACTTTGATCACAATTTTTTGTTACTTTCAGGATAATTTCAGGCAAGCACGAATCTAATCTTCCTAAGACCAGTATTATATTTTCTTAAATCAAACAAAACCATAGTACCAGACCCTATACAGCATATTTGATCATTAGCAAATATGAACGACTTAAATTTTACTAAATCCTGGAATAATTGCTTAATATTGATTGCTATTTGGATTTTTCTATTCTGATTATGTTTAATTTCAATTATTTTTTTCAATTGGACCGATTTCAAATACTTGTATGTAGAACATTGCAATAACAATTAAAATACTTACACAATAACAAATCAAACACAAGCTTGTCGAAAAAATTGCCACAATGTTTTTATTTAGATATTTCCATTCTGATGATGTTTTATTTCAAATAATATTAGTAACTAAACTAATTTTAATTACATTTACTAAAAACATTGCAATGACAATTAAAAAACGTTCACAATGACATGCCAAATACAACTTTATCGGAGAAAATATGAAACACCTTGGCTTCACCGTTTAATATCGGTCACTATGGGGAATGGGCCCAGAATAGCACTCCAGCCTCACCGTAATACTTTGAAGGCTTCCTAAAGAGTCAAAGATGTTTACCCCTCCAACTCCACCTTAATACTTTGAAGGATTCCTAGAGAGTCAAAGCTGTTTAGCACTCCAGCCCCACCGTAATACTTTGAAGGTTTGCGAGAGAGACAAAGCTGTTTATCACTCCAGAACCACCGTAACACTTTGAAGGCTTCTCAGAGAGTCAAGGCTGTTTACCACTCAAGCCCCACAGCAATAGTTTAAAGGCTTCTTAAAGTGTAGAAGCTGTTAACCACTCCAACTCCGCCGTAATAATTTAAAGTTTCTTAGAAATTCAAAGCAGTTTACCACTCCAGAACCATGGTAACACTTTGAAGAATTCCTAGAGAGTTAAATCTGTTTGACAATCAAGTCCCACCGTAATACTTTGAAGTTTTTCTAGGGAATCAAAGCTGTTTAACACTTCAGCCTCACCGTAACAATTTGAAGGCTTCCTGTAGAAACAAAGATGTTTACCACTCCAGCCCCACCATAATTCTTTGAATGTTTTCTGTAGAAACGAAGCTGTTTACACCTCCGGCCCTACCATAATGCTTTGAAGGCTTCCTAGAGAGTCAATGCTGTTTACCACTCCAACCCCATCGTAATACTTTGAAGGCTTCCTAGAAATTCGAAGCTCAATACAACTCAACTCCACCGTAATACTTTGAAGGCTTATTAAAGTGTCTAAGCTGAATACTACTCCAACTCCGCCGTAATACTTTGAAGGCTTCAAATATTTTTTCCTCACATAAATTTTAGATATTTATTCTACTTATAAGTTTACATATTTAGTTGTCATTATTTCTTTAGCCAGGTTATGATCTAATTGTATTTGTATAATAACCTTTTTGTTGATTGTGGCCTCTTGATCCTGCAGGGTTTGCTGCAATCATATGTGCATTTCATCACTAGTGTGGCATCCTCAGTGATACTAAAAACTACGTAATGTTTATTTACATTATATTAATTATTAGTGGTATCTATGTACAGTATATATATAATGAGCCATTCAGTTAGATTTTTAATGGATCATAAAAATAAAACTATAATTTACAAGCAATTAATGATATCCATAAAAAAGCAACAATGTACCAATGTAATTAAATAAAATTTGAATAACACTTTTTATTGAAAGTATGGCTTGAATATCAGGAAACTGTTAAATACAAGGGTCAAAATCAAAATGCATATTATTGAATAGTGACTGAATCAGAAACAGAAAAATAACGAAATTGGTACATTCTTGTAAAACAGTGTGCTGCACGTTCGTGTTTACTGCTATCTCTTCAAAATACAGACGACAAAAATGGTACGTTTCTGGTGACAACTGTGTTTATTATTAATGTGCACATATACTTCTTTCAATATAACATAAATAGTCATCAAACTCAGTGATTAAGGTGAAGATTTTTTTAAATAGAATTTAGAAGGTTAAGTATATTCCTATTCTCCTAAAATTATAAATTGCTAAATTTATTATCTTTATTTTAATGAGCACCATTTATGCGGAGCAGGAATACCAGGTTGTATTGTCCCAAGTGGATTGAACGGCAGTCAAGAACCTTACCTTCGCAGTATGCACAGTTAATCTGAGGTTTGTGGCTTCGTACAACTTCAACTGACGCGGTAATGACAGTCAAGAACCTTACCTTCACAGTTTACACAGGTAATCTGAGGTTTGTGGCTTCGTACAACTTGAACTGACGCGGGAATGACAGTCAAGAACCTTACCTTCACAGTTTACACAGGTAATCTGAGGTTTGTGGCTTCGTACAACTTGAACTGACGCGGTAATGACAGTCAAGAACCTTACCTTCACAGTTTACACAGGTAATCTGAGGTTTGTGGCTTCGTACAACTTAAACTGACGTGGGAATGACAGTCAAGAACCTTACCTTCACAGTTAATCTGAGGTTTGTGGCTTCGTACAACTTGAACTGACGCGGTAATGACAGTCAAGAACCTTACCTTCACAGTTTACACAGGTAATCTGAGGTTTGTGGCTTCGTACAACTTGAACTGACGCGGGAATGACAGTCAAGAACCTTACCTTCACAGTTTACACAGGTAATCTGAGGTTTGTGGCTTCGTACAACTTGAACTGACGCGGTAATGTCAGTAAAGAACCTTACCTTCACAGTTTAAACAGTTAATCTGAGGTTTGTGGCTTTGTACAACTTGAACTGACGTGGGAATGACAGTCAAGAACCTTACCTTCACAGTTAATCTGAGGTTTGTGGCTTCGTACAACTTGAACTGACGCGGTAATGACAGTCAAGAACCTTACCTTCACAGTTTACACAGGTAATCTGAGGTTTGTGGCTTCGTACAACTTGAACTGACGCGGGAATGACAGTCAAGAACCTTACCTTCACAGTTTACACAGGTAATCTGAGGTTTGTGGCTTCGTACAACTTGAACTGACGTGGTAATGTCAGTAAAGAACCTTACCTTCACAGTTTACACAGGTAATCTGAGGTTTGTGGCTTCGTACAAACTTGAACTGACGCGGGAATGACAGTCAAGAACCTTACCTTCACAGTTTACACAGGTAATCTGAGGTTTGTGGCTTCGTACAACTTGGACTTAGGCGGGAATGACAGTCAAGAACCTTACCTTCACAGTTAATCTGAGGTTTGTGGCTTCGTACAACTTGAACTGACGCGGTAATGACAGTCAAGAACCTTACCTTCACAGTCTACACAGTTAATCTGAGGTTTGAGGCTTCGTACAACTTGGACGAGGCGGGAATGGCAGTTAAGAACCTTACCTTCGCAGTTTACACAGTTAATCTGTCGCGTGTAGCTTCAAACACCTTAAACTGACGCGGGAATAACAGTCAAGAACCTTACCTTCACAGTTTACACAGGTAATCTGAGGTTTGTGGCTTTGTGCAACTTGGACTAAGGTGGGGCTAAGGTTTTCTTTTGTTTTATTTGTTTATTTATTTTTTTCTATAATTAGCATATATATGTTTCATAATTAGCATATATATAATTGAAACGTTAGGTTTTAATAGTCTGCATCCATATTTTAATATATAAGCTCCAACAATCAATATATCCATTTTATATTCCATATGAGATAACCTATCTTCTTACCCTCGGCTACCTGGGACTGGCCCGGACCATTCTCCGACTCTTTGAGACGTCCACAGCTGTTTCCTTAATAAGTCATCTACTACCTTCCCCACTAGATAAACTAACTTTATTACTAGAACTATAATTTCCAAAATTTGATCGAATATTTAAAAAGTATTTACACAAATAAGAATAACGATACCAAAAAATGGCAAATTTTATAAAAAACAATTTAGTGGTATTTGTTTAATGTTTATAACAATAAATCGGTTTTGTATAACAATATGGCAATTGAATTATATTATATATTACAAAAATTGTAGTTTTTTTATAGCTTCTGAGAAGTTGTATGTGTTCTTGAAAGCGCGTTTAGACCAGTCTTCCAGTTTGTCCAATGTAGAATTTATTATAGTCTGTAGCCTACATTTAAGTTTGTAAATACCTGATTTGTTTTAAATGTTGTCATTATTGTGTTCTTTTAGAGACTTGTTACTTAACTTCTTTACATACAATAATAATACAAGCAAAATTATCAGTAAAAATATCAACAACTTATCCATGTTCATCAATATTTTTTACAAAAACTACATGTGTTACAATCTTTACCTAATGACTGGGTGTTTCATAGCACCCGGCCACAATCTTCTTTGGTTGAACCGTTTGACAAACAGTGATGCAGCAAACTGCAACCCTAACAAATCCCATGGAGAACATCACGACATTATGTTTTTAGCACTAAAAATACTGGGTATGCCCGGAAATAAATGTCATAGGTTTGAATCTCAAAATTTTCGGATAGCAACATAGGTCATGTGGGGTATCATTTTAAGGTGTTTGAACGCAGAACAATATTGTCAACAAATTTCGAAAATATCTTAAGTCTTAACCACATAGCAGTAGTATTTTAGAATTTTGTTGATGTTTTGATTTTTTAATATGGTACTTTGGTACTTCAATTTAAAAGTGTCAAATTTATTTCATTGAAAATAGCACAAGATAAGCTTTCAAATGGTATGTCGTATGATCATAATTGCAATTTTTCTTACACATACCGTACCTAACATTTTCAAATTAAAAAAACTTTATAGCCCTGTACCCAAAAATGTTTAAATGAGAACAGAGGTCATGTGGCATATAAAATTAAAGGTCTTTAAAAAAGAAACATTTTTCTAGTTTACATTTTACTTATATCTCTTCAAGTTTACGAGTTATTTGGGAAATAAACGAATTTTAATAAAATTCAAGCACAAATCTTAGTAATATTAATATCATCGTACGTGTATGGGTGGGTGGGTGGTTCAATATCACCGTACGTGTATGGGTTGGTGGTCAATATCACCGTACGTGTATGGGTGGGTGGGTGGTCAATATCACCGTACGTGTATGGGTGGATGGGTGGGTCAATATCACCGTAAGTGTAATCTGTGTGAAAAGGTCTTCTAGAATATTTAGGAAGTGTCGAATAAAGATAAGGGCCTCGGCAGCCCTCTGTCAGTCCATGACTGCACATAACATCGACCTGGCCCTGATTCAAGAACCTTGGTTACACAAGGGCAGAATCGCAGGACTGGCCGATGCAAAAGGTAAGATAATTTCCTCTTGTTCCACCAATAATGCTAGGACTTGTATCTTGGTACGCAATGGTATGGAAGTATTTCCCCTGTTTGATTTCTGTTCCAGGGACATCACGACAGTGAGATTGACACTGAGCTCTGAGGAAGGGCATGGGGAGCTCATTGCCAGCTCTGTGTACCTTTACAATAAAAATAACAATAACATAATAATAAAAATAACAGTATTACAATAAAAATAACAATTGATCGAATTCAATTAAATAATATTTCATAACCTTACCGTGTACTGTTAATATGTAATTTATAACTAATTACAATACAATCATAATCCCAGAATCCCACACTGACGATAGGCCTATAGACATTTAGATTAGATTTATAACAGTGTTTTAAAATGTCTGTACAAACTTTAAAACAGCTCATCAACAATGATATGACGATAACATGTTGTTGCAATGTATGCAAACGTTTTATTGTCATTAGTAACTGTAGCTGGTTAGTTAGTCGATTTTTGGTGTGTGTGTTAACATCAATTGTTTTGTAATTTGTGATAATCTTGACTTGTTATTTTATTTGTTTAACTTAATAATTGTGAAGCTGTTATTGAGTATCTTTAGAAGTGCAAGTGTTATGTTATAAGTTTTAAATTTTGTAGACGACCATTAGTCTCTTGTGATAAATTAAATACGCCAATTTGGTTTTAAGATGAACTACACCAAAGTCAGGAGAACTTCGGCGAATGGACTTGTGAGGATTTTGTAAAGCACCTGCTGTCTATAATACCAGGACCCTTCTCACTTGTAACTAACTGGTCTTTAAATTTCCTTGGATTTATTACGGTGAGGTTGCACTCGGCCCGCCTGTCTTACTCGAGCTGCTAGACTTTGGAATAATTTCCGTGTGGAATGCTCGGGATATCGGTCTTCATACAAGCGAGCTGCACTAGTACATTTCTGAAAACACTCTCCGAAAACCTTCAGTATTTGTGAAATTACTTTCCATACCAAATCGGTGTGCTTAATTTAACAGAAGTAACTAATAGTGGTCAAAAAAACTAAACACTTGCACTTCTAAAGATATCCAATAACAGCTCATTAAGTTAAACAAATAAAATAACAAGTCAAGATTATCACAAATTACAAAACAATTGATGTTAACACACACCAAAAATCGACTAACTAACTAGCTACATTTAGTAATGACAACAAAACGTTTGCATACATTGCAACGACATGTTATCGCCATATCATTGTTGATGAGCTGTTTTAAGGTTTGTACAGGCATTTTAAAACACTGTTATAAATCTAATTTAAATGTCAATAGGCCTATCGTCATTGTGGGATTCTGGGATTATGATTGTATTGTAATTAGTTATAAATTACATATTAACAGTACATGGTAAGGTTATGAAATATTATTTAATTGAATTCGATCAATTGTTATTTTTATTGTAATACTGTAATTACTAAGATTTGTGCTTGAATTTTATTAAAATTCGTTTATTTCCCAAATAACTCGTAAACTTGAAGAGATATAAGTAAAGTGTAAACTAGAAAAATGTTTCTTTTTTAAAGACCTTTAATTTTATATGCCACATTACCTCTGTTCTCATTTAAACATTTTTGGGTACAGGGCTATAAAGTTTTTTTAATTTGAAAATGTTAGGTACGGTATGTGTAAGAAAAATTGCAATTATGATCATACGACATACCGTTTGAAAGCTTATCTTGTGCTATTTTCAATGAAATAAATTTGACACTTTTAAATTTAAGTACTAAAGTACCATATTAAAAAATCAAAACATCAACAAAATTCTAAAAGAGTATTGCTATGTGGTTAAGACTTAAGATATTTTCGAAATTTGTTGACAATATTGTTCTGCGTTCAAACACCTTAAAATGATACCCCACATGACCTATGAAAATGAGCTACCTGAAAATGTTGATATTCAAACCCATGACACCCATTTCCGGGCAAACCCAGTGTTTTTAGTGCTACAAACATAATGTCGTGATGTTCTCCATGGGATTTGTTAGGGTTGCAGTTTATTGCATCACTCTATGTCAAACGGTTCAACCACAGAAGATTGTGGCCGGCTGCTATGAAACACACTGTATACTTGATTTATACACTTGAAAATGGCAACAAACTTGAAATACATTGTGATATGATTTTAATAAAAAATGTTGTAGAGGGTGCTCAGTTTACACTCATTAATTCACAATAAAGCGTAAGTAGCCCTAAGATATTACTATATATATTTTAGAGAGGCTTTTTATTGACAAAGTCACTATCATAATTAAATAACTTAAACATACTATTAGTACAGTCACTGAAGCATTTTGGCTAGAAATATTTTCGGATGTGATAAATTCGCTTGAAATTTTAACTGTAGCTAGGGAGTAGCCCAAGAAACAAAAGTAAAATAGTGTTGATGTGTGCTTTTTCACTAGGGGTGGAAGTCACCCCTTCTAAGGGTGGCAATATTTTTATGAAAAATAACTTCACCATTCGGTAGATAAACTAATTCTAAACCAAAAACATTCTATAACAAATTTTACTCCAATCAATACTTTTTGAGATATTAGCGCCTAAAGGTGGTCGATTTTAACTCCAAAAATGCATATTTTGTGCGATTTTTTGCAAATATCCAAAAACCTGCAGGTTTTACACAAAAAATGTAAAAAAGCAAAAATAAAGGTAATTAAATAACAAAGAGATTGCTTTTCTAAAAAATTTTATAGGTGGTATAGAACCGGACTTATGACACCTTGAAGTTGGACTAGATTTTGAAGATAGCTAAAATTGAAACTTTTAATGTTATGTAGTGGGAAAATGAAAGGTTTCTCGAAAAAAACTCAAAAGACATTTTTTAAATGACTCAAAAAGGCCTTACATTTGGTTGCAGATAAAAGTGATTAAAGTGAAAAATAACGGAGTTACAGTCAAAACAAAATGGTCGACTTGAATTTTGAGAAAAAAAATCGGCATTAAAAATTAGTTATTTGACGACAAACATTGAAATTAAGCATAATTCATCACCAATTTACTTTGTTTATACACAAATAATAATTTCTGGGAGTTTGAACGGGTTTAGAAGCTTAAATTTAAAAAAATTACCGATTTAATTTTGAGAAAAAAAATTAATTTTTAAAAAAATCTATGTTTTTTTTCAAAATATTTCAAATACTAACCGAGCAATGAAAATTATAATAAGACAAAAGTTTTAGATTTTTTTTCTAAAAAATTTGGTTTATATTTTTATTTTTGTACGACAAAATTTGACTGAGTTATGACGATTAGAAGCTCAAAAAATAGCATTTTTCGGTAAAATGTTTGGAGTAGGTAAATTATCATCATCTTTCTGTATTTTGAAGCATTTGTGAATTGGATAAGTATCTTTATAACATACATGTACATACTTATACTAGTTTACGCGTATATATATACAGGAGTATATTTATAAGCTACATATAATAACACAATAGTTAGACCAAGGAGAATTTGGAGGGAGAGCAGAGACCACATGGCAGGCAAAGTGAAAGTTCGTTGAGAATACATATTGGTATATAGCCAGTATATTTCCAAAACTGAATATATAAACACGTGTCTCTCACTTATAAATTGAATAAAACTATTAATTTATCGAATACTTTATAATGTAAGTGTTTTCAAGTGTGTTCACAAAAAAAGTTTTATTAATTTATAATATCATATTCCTGAATTTTATTAACAACTATATTATAATATTATATTTCTAGAAATCATGTTTCTTATATACATAGTCATGGATTTTGGATTAAAAGATTAGAATGGAAAATTTTGGATTAAAAGCCTGCACCAGATGAGCTTCTCCAAGTCATATTTTGCAACTGCACAAAAGGATGTGGCTCAACTTGTGGTTGCAGAAAAGTTGGACTTTTTTGCAACTCCAAATGTGGTACATGTTCTGGTGACAACTGCAACAATTGTCCTCTAGTCGCGGATCAAGATGAGGCTGAAGAAAGCGATGAAAATTAAATATTTATTATACATAAAATATATATAATTTGTTTTCTTCTTTATAATTGAATTAAAAAAATAATACAAATAAATTAAATAAAATGAAAAAAATTTTCATCATGTAATGTATAATCCATACGCTATTTTTTCCATAAATATAATTTGTATATAATTTTCCCATAAAAAGTAAGATTTTTTAAGAGAGGTAGATCTTTTATAATGGTTTTTGAGGGTTTAAAAAATAGAATACAACCAAAAAAACATTTGGAAACTTTTAAGAAGTCATAAATCATCGTATATATATATATACATTTCAATAAAATATCTCAAGCCTTTCATAAACTTTTTCTTTATATAATCGTGAGGGGTGGTTTATTTTTTAAGGGTTACTCATTTTTAATGAATAATAATAAATATAATACATAGTCAATGTACTAATACATTACTTTTAAGCTGCTAAAAACTTTGTTCCTTTTTTTTCGAGAATGAAGGGGTAGTTTTTGAGAATTTTAAGGGTACAAAATAATTTAATTTCATAAATTATTTTATGAAAACTTAAAAGTAACTGTTTCCAACATTTTTGAACACGAATCAAAACTTTGAAATACGTAAATCTAGAATTCTCGAATTTTTTACATACAAGGGTAGTTTTTACCCCCAAATATCAAAAAGCACACATTGAGACATTTCTACTTTTGAAGTATAGGAACAGATTAGCTTGTATGCAAATTTTTAGGAAAATCCATGCCATCCGAACAAATTTCCAGGTTAAAGCTTATTTTTTGTTTCAATGACTGTACTATAACGGAAAATAGGTACCTCTAAATAAATAAAATATTTAAGTTGGCTGTACACTGTTAAATGTATGCACATATAATAAGGATAAAATATTTTGATAAAGAGAATAAACATTTGTATGTATTGATTTTAATTAATTATTAAGATTTTTGTAAATAAACGACTTGTAAGTAAATGAAATGTAATGCATACAACCTTTCATGGCAAGTATTGACTTTAAATTCACCTACATATATACAATAATGCATGCCACATTGTATTAAGACAATCATGATACTGTGTATAGAGAATAATAACAAACGCTGAGATTAAAGTTTGACTGGAAGTAGCAAGTGTGTTGTTTACAGCAAACCTTAAGGGCGAGTGTCCCATTCCAGACCGGATGGCAAGTGACAAGAATTACTGTCTTTGTCACTTGATGGTTTATCACTTAAAATGTACGATAATGTTTACCAGAGTATCATTGATAGGATTTAGCTACTTTTTATTTAAACTTACAGACATTTAATATATTTTCAATACCGGTAAATCTCATTTTATGTTAAAATGTAGTATAAATTTAACTATTAACGTTACACGTTATTATAGGAATCATTTCGCTAAGAACTGATTATCCCCTTGATTACAGGTGATAACTATTCCACAGTGGGTCAATGTGGTTATACTGGTTGGTGGATTTTAGCATCCGAAACTCATCAACTTGTACCATATCACCATACGGGTATGGATTGACAGGAAAGCCATTACGACTAAACGTGGATGAGTTTAACCTAGTACTAAGTATGTTTGAGCTGCAATTGTAATTTCACTATTTTAAATACAGCGCATCACACACACTTCTGTTAACTATTTAACACAAATAAATATATGAAAAATATTTTTAACTTAAGTAAATAACTAGAAACAGAAGTTTTTGGAAAGAACCGTATGTTGAGTGTGAGTTGATGGACAGACCAATTATACTGTCGTAAGTGGGGTTTGAATGGGTGGAGAGACCGAATACATTGTTGTATGTGGGTGTGTGAGTGGATGGAGTGACCGACTACATTGTCGTATGTGGAGTGTGAATTGATGGACAGACCAATTATACTGTCGTAAATGGGGTTTGAATGGGTGGAGAGACCAAATACATTGTCGTATGTGGGTGAGAATGGATGGAGAGACCGACTACATTGTCGTATGTGGAGTGTGAGTTGATGGAGAGACCTATCACACTGTTGTAAGTGGGGTGTGAATGGATGGAGAGACCGACTACATTGTCGTATGTGGGTGTGTGAGTGGATGGAGAGACCTATCACAATGTTGTAAGTGGGGTGCGAATGGATGGATAGACCGACTACATTGTCGTATGTGAGTGTGAATGGATGAAGAGACCGACTACATTGTCGTATGTGAGTGTGAATGGATGAAGAGACCGACTACATTGTCGTATGTGAGTGTGAATGGATGAAGAGACCGACTACATTGTCGTATGTGAGTGTGAATGGATGAAGAGACCGACTACATTGTCGTATGTGAGTGTGAATGGATGAAGAGACCGACTACATTGTCGTATGTGAGTGTGAATGGATGAAGAGACCGACTACATTGTCGTATGTGAGTGTGAATGGATGAAGAGACCGACTACATTGTCGTATGTGAGTGTGAATGGATGAAGAGACTGACTACATTGTCGTATGTGAGTGTGAATGGATGAAGAGACCGACTACATTGTCGTATGTGCGTGTGTGAATGGATGGAGATACGGACTTCAATGTCCCATGTGGAGGGGTTGGGGACAATCTACGTCATGTGGACGTGTACAGTGAGTAGAAGGCCCGTCCATTACGTACATATAAAGTTGGACGGGCCTTTGTGAGCATTCGTTGATTAAATAAAAATAATTGATCATCTGCATTTTTAATATTGTTTTTCTGTTCCAGAAAACGTTTTACTGTTTTGTACACTGATATTTAATTATGAGTATTATAAATATATATTTGTAAGTAGCAAGATGTTTGCTTGTTTATGAAGTAATTTATAAGTGCAAATATTATGATAAATAGTTTTATGCTAAAATAGGTTTATAGCGAACCACTATCAGCCAATGCGTATATTACTGAAGTCTACATATATAACACTAAACAAATACCTCATAAGCAATTTAAGGACATACACCTAGTTTAGAGTAATGTCCATTTTCTTATAATTTTATTTAGATCTGATAATGCTTTATTAGCATATTATTGTTGAAGTAAATAATTTTGCATTTGCTAACTAATATCTATTTATATTTTAATGTATGGATCTCATTTGACAAAACATGACACAATATTAGTTTACTAGGCCTATGTTAGTATGAATATGAATACCCATAATTTTAAAAGCTTGTTGTATCAGCATAGCTTATTGTTTATATTTAACAGTCGTGTTAAATAAAATGGCAGAAAATATAATTGTATTTTATTATTTATTTATTTTATTTTCATGCTCCAATACAGGTACTAGACCCAATTACATGGAGGCAGTTCATACATTTATACATTATTCTTTCTTGTGGGAGGTTTACAGCATAATCACCCAACTAAACCTATGTCAATATAAAGTCTTATCACTAGGCAACAAATATAAATTCTAACAATTAATCAAAACAAACAACGATATAAATATAATAAATAGTACGATGAGAAAAAAATAAAATATATATGTGTATATATATATACAACAATGATCTAGACTTTTAAAAGCACATTTTACATTAAAATTATGAAAAAATAGAAGGCAAATAATAAATATTTTTGCGAAAAATAAATTATTTAGTTAATGGTTAATAGTTTATTGCCCACGCTGGAACAAAAATGGTTCATTATGACAAAATGTACTTATGTTAATGAGTGTGAAATATTAATTAACCTATTATCTCTGGTCACACAATCAGATATTGCGTTATCGGATAAAACAGCCTGCCCGCCCCACACTAGATGTATGAACTGTTTCATTTAAAGTCACGCCAGATGCAAGCTCGGCTCTTTTCCTGTCAAACCTTATGATTCTTGTCATCAATATATAAAGGATTTAATTAAGTAAAATGATGGGTGATTGATTATAAATAAAATTAATTACCATTTTCGAAACGAAGAGTTTATTTACCAGTTTAGAACTTTATCTGGATGTGAATATAAGCGAGCGCTTTAAATGTGGAAATGAAATAAGTGACACCATTTATTCTATCAAAATCACTGTTTACTTGATTATATAAAAACTCACATGCTTCTCTTGTATTCCTACAGAGAATAATTATTTTAGTGCCCCAATGAATTTAACACTTACGGTTCAAAACCAAATTAAATTTTATAAAATGGTGATGAGTATTGCATCTATGTTTATATACATAAAAAAGCCTTTCACCAATTTATTTACAGATTACCCATGTTCAGCAACATTTGGACATTGAGAGCTAAACCTGTTCATAAGCTTCCTCAAGTCCGACATTGGGTAAATAGGCTTATATGGTTCAGATTTTTTAACACTTTTTAACATGCTAGCTAACTTTTTCAACGTCTGGATAGTGGTAATACTTACCTTTACTAATATTTACTTTGGGATGTTTACGAAAATGTTGTTTTAGTAATGTGATTCTCAACAATACATTTTATCTTAGTACTCGTATTTCAATATGGCTCATTTTGGATGCTGGATGCAACATAAAAAACCCTTTCAAAAAATGGGGGAACCTCAATTTTGGTAAGAGATCAAATTAAATTTTCCAAAATCGATTTAAATGAGTTTCACTCAGAGGGTAATATTGAACTTAGTGGTATTAAATTGATAACAGACAAAATAATAGTCCTTAGTGTTTACAGATCACCAAAGGGTAATATAAACACTTTCTTTTTGAATTTTGAATTAGCTGTGCAGAAAATCTTGAAATTTAATAGTGGATATAAAGTGGCTGTATGTGGCGACTTTAATATTGAAATAGCTAATGATGACAAAACAGAATCAAAAATATTTCTAAACTTGTTGAGAACTTTAAATTTACATTGCACGACCAAAAATCCTACCAGATTAATTGCGTGTATTGATAACATTTTAGTAAATTTCCCAAAATCATGTTTTGAAGTTGAGCAAATTAATGGATGCTTGGCAGATCATGAACCACTATTGCTAAAGATGAAGCATATTTCTAACTCTAGGCCTATAGCCAGCAGAGGCAGAGAAAACAAAACATTTGTAAGAAAACAAAATAAAGAACAATCAGACCTTTTTTCTCAGTGTTTGCATAGTGAACAATAGGACATTATTTCAGATTATAAAAACAGGGTAATAAATTTAGGGACTTTGTGTGAATATCTCTTTAATAGTATAACTGAATGCTGGCATTACTGCTCCCCCTTAGTTAAAAAACCTAGTCGTAACTGTAAGCCTAGCTCAAAATACCATAAGTTAGGACCTAACTGGTATGATAAGTCCTTGTTAGATTGTAAGAATAAAATGTTAGCATATCATACTATGTATAAAAATCTTTGTAAGACAAATTCAAAGAAAGCTTTAGATGCACATAAAGCCTACATTGCCATGAAAAAAGTATATAGGGATAAACTTAATAAAGCAAAGCAAACTGCTTATGAAAATTATACAGAAAAGTCAGATAACAAATGTAAGGCTGCATGGACAGTAATTAAAAGTGAGAACGCATCAGCTGGTTCAAACAGTATTCCACTTGATCCAGAAACTACAAACAACTATTTCATTAACTCTGTAAAAGAATCAGGCAATAGTTTAGACCCCACAAATGTATGCCCAACAACTTTAATGGATCAAAAGCTAGAAAAGAAACACAATTTTTATTGGAATGAAATTACACCTGAGGATGTAGTTAGAGTGACATCTAAATTATCAAACTCAAAGTCAACCGATTATTTTGGATTTTCAAACTTTGTCTTAAAAAATATAATTCAATATATATGTAAGCCTCTGGCTTTTGTTTTTAACCAGTGCTTATTGCACGGATATTTTCCAGACCTACTTAAAACAGCGAAAGTTATTCCAATCTTTAAGAAAGGTGACAGAGATCAACCTCAAAATTATAGACCCGTATCAATAGTGCCTATATTTTCTAAAATATTTGAATCCCTAATTTTTAATCAAATGACTTTCTTTTTTGAGTCGAACAAATTAATAAATAATAACCAGTTTGGGTTCAGAAGGGGCAAGTCAACCACTCAAGCAGTGCTTAAAATTGTTGAAGAGGTTCTAAAGGCATTTGAAAGCAAAAAATCTGTGTCAATGTTGCTATTTGATCTAACCAAGGCATTTGACTGCATACCATTTGATATCCTGATTAAGAAGTTGGAGTTCTATGGTGTCACAGGCACTGAGTTAGAAATTTTTAAATCCTATCTTAAAAACAGAAAACAGTTTGTTAGTATAGATGGCAACAACTCTTCCCTTAAGGAGGTGTCAACTGGTGTTCCGCAAGGATCAGTTCTTGGACCTTTCTTGTTTATAATTGCCATAAATGATTTACCATTTAATATTGATATCGATTCAGTATTATTTGCTGACGATACAACTGTGTTTAAAGCATGTAGAGAATTAGAACGCTTAATTGACTTAATGACAACAGCAGAAAATTCTGTTCTAAATGGGTTTTCAGTAAATAAACTTGTTTGTAACCAGGAAAAAACTCAAAAACTTATGCTTAGTTTATCCCAGGATTGTGAACCTGATACGGTTAAATTGCTTGGTATTCACTTTGATTCAAAGTTAAATTGGGAAACACATATAAATAAGATTTGCAATAAATTAGCACGTGTTAATTATTTGTTTTGGAAGCTGAAGCCATTAGTAAGAGAGGAATACCTAAGAACAGCCTACTTCGGCCTTTTTCAGTCGCATTTGTCTTATGGCATTTTGCTCTGGGGCCATTCTTCACATACCCATGAATTACTTTTGATGCAAAAAAAGATTGTGAGGGTATTATCTTGAATTGGCCCAGTTGAACATTGCAAACCTCTTTTTATCCAAAAGAAAATTTTAACAGTCATTAACCTTTATATATACAACACTCTTTTACACACGAAACTTAATGCTCATGATTTTATTAAAAGAAAAGATATACATGGATATGCCACCAGGTTTTGCTCCCAAATTGATATTCTACAACATAGATTAAGCAAGTCTGGTAAATCTCACAAAATATTGGGTATAAAATTTTTTAACAAACTTCCACAGGAAGCTTATAATGCTAGCATAAATAGTTTTAAGACCTCCTTATATGAGTGGCTAATTTTGAATCCATTTTATACAATATCTGAATTTTTGGAAAGTCATGTGGCAATTGGATTTAAGTAGGCTAGGCTGTTAGTGGTTAAGTTCTATTATATTCTTGTATTATATTCTTGTATTTGTGACGGCTCCTATTCCTGTACAAAAGGTCAATGGAAATAAAGTATCTTGTATCTTGTATCTTGTAACATACTCATCGGAATTTCAAAACGGGTACTTATTTAAATACCTTTCTTCACTAATAATTAAGAATGGTGGTCTTTCATAAAAAACATGAATCCACACGGTGTTTGAGGATTGCCATATGTGAGAAGTATCAGTTGTATTTATGTCTATCATTAATTCGGCCAAATTCACAAATTTCATTGTCAGATTTGATAATTGTATGAAAACAACAAACAGCTATTTAAATATAGAACATATTGACTCATGTTTCTGACATTTATGGGAGGTGATAGGTGTTCAAACAGAGAGAGTGGGGGAAAGAGTAGTAAGTACTTAGTAACTACGCATTGAGTCGTTAGTTGATTTATTCGACTGTGTTAAGGTTACTTGTCCTTTAGTTGGGTTTCAAGCTAAAAATTAGTTAATTTACGATGTCTGCATCTAAAATTAAAACACCTTTTCCGTGTGCAAAATCAAAACAAAAACTTGAAGGTGTAACTAATGTTAAATGAGTTTATTCAAGTCTTTTTAAATCAGTATGGCATTCTGACTATTATTTACAATGGATAAAACATAGAGATAGCTATTTCTCAATGAATTGTATGATGTACACAAACAAGTGCACTTTTTACATTCAACAATGGAGTTTAATTTTAAAATATGTTTGTCTTTTTAATACCTTTACAAAGACGTAATATTTTACCTAGAAATAGATTTAAGAACTGTTAGTTGTAGTTTTTATAATTTTTCAAAAATGTCAACTTAACTTAAATGTTTGGAGGTAATATGAAGTAAAATTCGTAGCCACGTAGCATACTATATTAAAGTTTTTGTTCAGTATTTACTAATATTAAAGGCACACTACATTGTCTTGGTAATATTTTAGAGGAGAAAATAGCTATATTTCTTAAAGGTTCTTCATACCTCAATCTTCAAACCGTACAAATATTAACAGTCTTACCTTTCTTGTAACAAATTTTTAAACATAAAATAATTCGTTTAACAATTTCGTTGGATTTAAGCGAGAACCATTTGTATGCAGTATACCCTTGGGGTCTGTTTACTGTATACTGGGGCCCAACACCACACCGATCCTCCCTCAACACTCCTGAGGTAAGTTCAGTCACACAGTCAATACAGTGGAGTTACTAAGGATAACAATAACATAACCTACGTTGTGAGGTTAGTTTGTAATCACTGGATCACAAACACCACAGTAAGTGTATCCTTGAGTGAAGGTTGAGTGCCAGAACTCTGGGACGGACATGCTTCACCTGGTGGTCAACACTTCTGAGGTAAGTAAATGGGTCCTAGAGTGAAGGTTGTGTGCCAGAACTCAGGGACCGACATGCTTCATTCTTGTCGCCAACTGATATTGTCGAACTGATGCCAACATTCCTGAGGTAAGTAAGTGGGTCCTTGAGGGAAGGTTGTATGCCGGAAATCTAGGACCGACGTGCTTCATCTGGTGGTCAACACTCCTGAGGTAAGTAAATGGGCCCTTGAGTGCAGGTTGTGTTCTGAAACTCTAGGACCGACGTGCTTCACCTGGCGGCCAACACTCCTGAGGTAAGTAAATGGGTCCTTGAGTGAAGGTTGTGTGCCGGAACTCTAGGACCGACGTGCTTCACCTGGCGGTCAACACTCCTGAGGTAAGTAAATGGGTCCTTGAGTGAAGGTTGTGTGCCGGAACTCTGGGACCAACATTCTTCACCTGGCGGTCAACACTCCTGAGGTAAGTAAGTGGGTCCTTGAGTGAAGGTTGTGTACCGGAACTCTGGGACCCACATGCTTTACCTGCCGGTCTACACGTTAGCCATGTCCTCCAAGCTTTTAATACAACACAGTTAACGATTTTGCAAGAGACTAACTTTGAGACTAATGACAACTTCAATATTTCGCACAGCACGCTTTTTTTATTCTATGGTTATTTATTTCATAAAATATAATAATGATCATTTTTATGGAGAAAATAAACTGCCACTATTTTTTTGAGGTTCAGTGGCATGTCTTGGGCCCTCCTTATAGTCGAATAAGTCGAAAAAAGTCAAATGGTATTTTGTTATCATAGGTATAGAATTCAACTCAAATGTTACTTTATATATATATAAAACAAGACAAACAAATGTCCTAAAATATAGCTTTGTAGTAATCCTGGACTGACAAATCCCAGGAGTTTTTGAATGTTGAAAATTTATTCCGCTTAGTTTATAGTTGTCAACAAGTAAAAATCAGTAAAATTACAGTAATCAGTAAAATTATTAAGCGGATGTAATTTACATAAATGTAATGAACTGAGGACACCAGAAAAGGCGTGAACCAATGAATCAGTTTGTTAGGGAAGGGAGGCACTGAGATAGAAGTATTTCTGAATAATACATGTGCAATCAGATCTCAATGTTTATAGAGGGGTATGTTATGTGTGAGGTGTTTTTTTTCATACTCCATGTGGCATTTATAAACAAATGTACTAACAACTTAGATGTTGTGTACATCTACTTTCATGTCACATTACTACTATTATTATCAGTGAAATTCAAAGTAAGAATTTAAAATAAACATGTTTATAAATAGTTTAAAATTAATAGTAACATTGTTTTTTTATGAATTAATGTTTATTTTTATTGTTGAAAAAGAGTAAACTAATTTCAAATTAGATAATTATAGTCCGAATAAAATAACTTTGGTACTGGTGGAACGGCTACGCTTGTTTGAAATGACAAAACTATGAGCTGTAATGTGCTGTCAAACTTAAAATAAGTAAGCAATAATTTTCAAACTAATTATATAGTGTTCACCATGTTATATTCATTAATAAACAATTTGCTGGGGATTTTTCTTGAACTAATTTGCTTTTTATAGTGATATACGTGTTTAAGAACACGTTTTTATGAGTGAAATTGCGCGTGAGTCGTTTTTAACCTGTCACTGTAGCGAGAATAATAATAATAAAATTATTTCTTGTAGATGAGTAACAGTTTGATCCATTGTGTTTAGTTTGGTAGAAGACTCATTTAATAATTCAAACAGGCAATGAGAAATTAATTTGTTTGTAAACCCTTGCAACTCGGTAACGACAAACGACAGACAAAATTTCTTTAAACCTAAATTAATTGTGTTATTTAAGTGTTAATAAATTTTTCTTGAACTACAAAGAAAGTTTTACTACTTTTCAAATCTAGATTGTCAACAAGGTGGCAGTGATACCACACGCGCGTTGTACAGTCACTGACTCAGCTCTGCCCTCTTCCATTGCAAAATCAAGGCCAAGGCCGTCTTGTCAATTACTAATACAATAAAATAATAATAACATTTAAAAGGGCCTAAATATTAAAATAGCACTATACACTGATAATTATATATACACAGTATCCTATAACATTACTATCACATCTAAATAAAAAAACTTGTAATAGCTCTACAACTAAATAAGGGTAATAAAAATAATCTGGTGATTAAACTATACCAAGCACTGTTAAATCGATTAAGAACTGAACACAAACACAGCTCAAATTCAACTAACTCACCTTATTTCTTACTGGAGAAACATTTCTTATCTTGAAATATCTTCAAAACGCTTGGGCTGAATATTATTCAGCGTACACTTTCCCTTAAGCAGAATACAACTTACGCGTCCCACTCAACCTTGATGTAAATGAATTATGATTTTACTTCATCAACTCTTCATTATTTTTCTGTATGTTTTATTAGTACCACAGTATTATTTTACTAATACTTAGATAACACAGTTAATGTTTGCTCAAGGAAATGTTGTCAAGCGTTTGTCGTTACCGAGTTTGCAAGGGTTTACAAACAAATTAATTACTCATTGCCTGTTTGAATTATTAAATGAGTCTTCTACCAAACTAAACACAATGGATTAAAGTGTTACTCATCCACAAGAAATAATTTTATTATTATTAATCTCGCTACAGTGACAGGTTAAAGACGACTCACGCGCAATTTCACTCATTAAAAACGTGTTCTTAAACACATATATCACTATAAAAGCAAATTAGTGCAAGCAAAATCTCCAGCATAATTGTTTCTTAATGAATTTAACATGGTGGACAATATACTTTTAGTGTGAAAATTATTGCTTGGTTATTTTAAGTTTGACAGCACATTAAAACTCAGAGTTTTGTCATTTCAGATGGCCGTTCCGCCAGTACCAAAGTTATTTTATTCGGACTATAACGTTTAGTACAGTAATAAGTTTTTATGGAAAAACATATTGACTCAATTTCCAGTAATTACGTATAATTTTTTCTCAGTGTGACAGTAATTTAATTGTACAAGTAAACGTCACACAAAACAAATGTATTACAATATAAGCAAGAAATGCACAACTATATTACAATACAAGTACAAAATGCACAAATATTCATTCGGAAGAAATTTCCAAGGAATTCATAAAAGAATGGAAAATGGTGTTCAACAACTCAATTTATGATCACGTGACCCCTTTGGGGTCAATCGTCAAAATGGCGGCTGCTGCAATACAATTGGTTAATTCCTATTGGCTATTACTTCTGTTCTTTTAGTCGCTGGAAATACATTATTAAAAACTATTTCGGAATCAAAATTAACCTGTTCATTCACCGAAATCGATCACCATAATATTCGTGTATTTTGTACTTGTTTTGTAAATGTGTGCATTTTGTGCTTATACTGTAATAAATTTGTGTTGTGTGACGTTTACTTGTACTGTATATGTACCAAAACGTATTATGCTAATTAAAAAACTTCAATCGTTTAAGTTATCGGTGCCGTTATAAACCTTAAAGCCAATATATTGTATATTTAAAAATTATTTTAGGTATAAACGACTTTAAACAAACTATAGTATCAATAATGATAGCTGAACAAATATTTTATAGTATTATAAAAAGGAAAATAACGGAAAAATCAAAAATAGTCTGGCATAACTATATATTATTGTATACTTAATAAAGAAGAACTTTTAAGTTTAGTTCTATTGGCGATTACAGTAATTTATCACACTATAATATCATAATAAAAGAATAGTAATGTATTTTAATAACTGCAAAAATTACTATCTAATTATATAATAAACTTTTTTTTAACTAGCATAAAGAAACTCTAACGATCTCACAGAAGTATCTTTAAAACTTCATTCTTCTTCAAATAATTTTCAGAGTTAAGTAATTTTGTGAAACATAGTAATATTACTGCGAGAATTTAGCAATAGCTAACAGTGTAACACAATTTACAAAGATCCTTCCTTAATGCTTTAACAATACAAATGTATTTTCAAATACAAGTAAATTATCATATTTAAAACCAAGCTGTTGTTTGAAAGTTATTTATTACCATTGGACTTTTCATGATATGTAGATAATATTTGGAGATTTCCAATGCTTTCAGTGTTTAAGAAACAAACACAACGTTTCAACCGGTATAACAAATTCCTGCCGTCTTCATGTTTACTTACTAACTTAGCCTACATCTAAAACAATGATTTTCCTCAACCCAAAATAAATCAGAAAATACTTAATACTACGTGCTAGATACTACAGATTACTGTTGAAAGTCAAAAGTTCTTAAAAAACTATCACACATAAGATAATTATACAAAATATAATACACGATATGAAATACAACAGAAATGCAAAATATGAAATCAGTCAACAAAACATAGAGCAAGTTATTAAATAGACCTAATACTCTTAATGACATACAAAAATAAATGCAAAATATGAAAAAATCAACAGAGCATAGATCAGATTATTAAACAGACAAAATATTCAATGAGACACGAAATAAATGCAAAAATATGAAAACATTCAACAGAACATAGAGCAGGTTATTAAATAGATAAAATATTCAACTTATCCAACCAGCTTCCAACTCCACTGAGGCGGGGGAAGGATTCCACGCACCACTACCCTCACGAAATCAACTCACCACGACCGTCAAAGAGTCAAGCATGTTTTGTGGAATATTTTCATGTTTTTGCATTTAGTTCGTATCTCATTTAATATTTTGTCTGTTTAATAACATGATCTATGCTCTGTTGATTTTTTCATATTTTGCATTTATTTTTGTATGTGTTTGAGTATTTGATCTATTTAATAACTTGCTCTGTGTTTTGTATTTCATATTGTGTATTATATTTTGTATAATTAGGTTATGTGTGATAGTTTTTTAAGAACTTTGGACTATCAATAGTAATCTTTATTATCTAGCACGTAGTATTAAGTATTTTCTGATTTAGTATGGGTTAAGGGAAAAAAATTGTTTTAGATGTAGGCTAAGTTAGTAAGTACAGTACACCTGAAGACGGTAGAGTTTGTTATACCTGTCGAAACGTTGTGTTTGTTTCTTAAACACTCAAATCATTGGAAACCTCCAAATATTATCTACATATCATAAAACCAAGCATTAGTGTTTGATTTTAAATATCAATCTGTTGCATATTGGGAGGAAATACGTGTGAGCGATAATACCCGACAAGTATTTCACATTATGATAAATCTAATAAATCTAAAGCCTATGTCACAGATAACGTACCGTCATATATTTGATTCATTATATTGTATGTCTATTTATAGTTCTCAAATTATGATTACATTTGTTTACTATAGTAAGAAGTCACTCAAAATAGTTTAAGTTCGATCAAAATCAGTTACAAACTAAATCTACCTTAGTGATAGGTAATATTTGGACTAGGGGAAATCGTGTTAAACATTACGTAACCCAAGAAATTGATTTCCAGATTGGGAGTTGATCATTTTCCCTAGCCTAAAAATGTTCAGCCAATAACTACGACGAAAATTAGGATGATCAAATGAAACTCAAAAGAAAAATGAAATGAAGAAAAATTGGCATACGAGTAAACTATACACAATACACTTTTTTGTGTTTTTTTAGATATTGCTTTATAGGACGATGTAATAATTTTTTTATATAAAAATTATAAAAAATTAACTGCAAATATTTTGCGTACATATTAACTTTGTAAATCATTTTTACAAAACAACACTATGTAGTAGAGTACAATTGTAGATAGAATATAAGTAAAATACCCCAAAATACTATGGTTGTGGATTTCTGTATAACACCTACCCTCTCTCACTAGAGGGATACACATATTTATGTTTTTTAATTATATTATTAACAGCTTTTTCTAATTTTTACTTAATTAAACCTTTTTAGTAAACAGTTTAAAATTGTTCGTGTTATTTTCATTTATATTTCTCCAATATTCTCATATCCCCTGAAATATGTCCTTGCTTGTGAGAACACATGTTGCTCTGTTGTCATGTATTGTGTTGAATGTTATATTTATCCAATATTCTCATATCCCCTGATATATGTCCTTGCTTGTGAGAACACATGTTGCTCTGTTGTCATGTATTGTGTTGAATGTTGTTATTTTCATTTATATTTCTCCAATATTCTCATATCCCCTGAAATATGTCCTTGCTTGTGAGAACACATGTTGCTCTGTTGTCATGTATTGTGTTGAATGTTGTTATTTTCATTTATATTTCTCCAATATTCTCATATCCCCTGAAATGTGTCCTTGCTTGTGAGAACACATGTTGTTCTGTTGTCATGTATTGTGTTGAATGTTGTATTTCTCCAATATTCTCATATCCCCTGAAATATGTCCTTGCTTGTGAGAACACATGTTGCTCTGTTGTCATGTATTGTGTTGAATGTTGTATTTCTCCAATATTCTCATATCCCCTGAAATATGTTCTTGCTTGTGAGAACACATGTTGCTCTGTTGTCATGTATTGTGTTGAATGTTGTATTTCTCCAATATTCTCATATCCCCTGATATATGTCCTTGCTTGTGAGAACACATGTTGCTCTGTTGTCATGTATTGTGTTGAATGTTGTATTTCTCCAATATTCTCATATCCCCTGAAATATGTCCTTGCTTGTGAGAACACATGTTGCTCTGTTGTCATGTATTGTGTTGAATGTTGTTATTTTCATTTATATTTCTCCAATATTCTCATATCCCCTGAAATATGTCCTTGCTTGTGAGAACACATGTTGCTCTGTTGTCATGTATTGTGTTGAATGTTGTATTTCTCCAATATTCTCATATCCCCTGAAATATGTCCTTGCTTGTGAGAACACATGTTGCTCTGTTGTCATGTATTGTGTTGAACGTTGTATTTTTATCTCTTACGGTTTTTTCTCAGTTTTTCAGATCTTCTATTGTTATATCAAGTTCTTACGTACTGTTTTTTTATGTCTTTTATCCTATTAGCCATTGTTTTTTGTTAAAACATTCTTCTTAGCATTCTTTTATATTGTGTCCAAAGTGATATTATTTGTCCCTCTATATTATTGGGTAGTAATGTCCATCGTTCCTCGATGTAATGCTTTTTTTACACGGTCTGATAATTCGTTTCTCTATTTTCTACATGTTTTATGTTTGTTTATTATTGTAAAATTAATAAATCAGAGAACATTTAAGATTGAAATTATCTTATATTTATCATTTAGTTAAAATTCAGCATTTATAAGATTAAACCTTCAATTATAGGAAATAATTAAAGTGACTACAGTGAAAAATTATTCTGTGTACCAGTTGTTACACAAAAATTGTTGTATAGTACATAAATAAAAACATTTATTTTTTATTAAAAATATTAAGGAAGTTGTTTAGATGTGAAAAATACATATATTATATGTTGCTGTCCCAACATGTTCTTCCAGCATCAATAACAGTTCCATAAAACTACATTTCTGAGGACTACTGTGAATAAGCTGTAATATGACTATGTATTTTCTTTTTACTTTTTGTATTTTAATATGCCTAATATTTAATAGTTCCAAAAATAAATTAAGCAAAGACATCGAATAATTAATTTGTTTTATTAGTACAATAAATTGACTTTGATAAACACTTAAACATTTTCACTGGTAAGTTTCAGGTGTAGAGAGGCCAACAATATGATAAGGGTGGTCCAAACTAAGTTTCCAGAGAACAGGAATGTAGAAGGTAATTGAGTTAGAGAGTTCCCTTGAGATTGAAAGCCTATTTATAGAAGTTTACATTATGCTACAACCGAGACTTTGACAAGATCTACATCATTCATGTAATAAGTAATATTTTTATTAAATATTTTGTACCTTCTTAAATATTTTACACCATCTTAAATTAACCTGTGAGGGAGGCTAACAGACATTTTGAAGTTTCAACAATTCCCACTAATGACATTTTATATGACTATTGACCTGCAACGTTTTTTTGCCGTTTGTTTATACTCAGACAGTCAAAAATATGTTTAACAAAAGGACGTTTTTCTGATCTGTTCACTGATTTCTTCTGAAATTCTTTAATTTATGCATACTTGTCATTGCTTATAACGGACCGAAACATCCTTAATCATATATAGATCATATACTAATGTCTTAATTCCACAATACTTAAACATCTTTTACGTAATACAAATATAAAATATATTCCAACACTTTTTTAAAATAAAATCGCCCATCGATGGCCTACTGCCATACGTGTTGAATGTCGGGACCAAGCTGGTTTACAACGAATTAACACTTTATTTACGCAAAGTACCTCAACAACTCTGGGATTGGCATCTCCACTGTACAATTCATATTTAGTTTTATAATTTAATATATTAAATGGCCGTAACCTTTGAGGTTGGAAGGTGTTAATATGGTATCAGTTTCTCATAATTTTATTGGGATTAACAATACAGTATTTAGTTTTAATTTGCTTTAGTAACAATGAAAACAGCCTTCAATATTCTGAATAAAATTAATTATGAAGTAATACCAACAAATCACTAATATGCTGTGTACTACATTTAGTATTTATTTTTAATAATTCCTATATCTATATTGTGTGTTTCTTTAACTAAAATAAAGACGGACAATATCTCAGAACCATTAGGGAACACTTATAAATCACCGCCATCCAAATCCATTTAAGGTAAGGCCGTTTTATTTCTTATAACTTTGGTACACCTTTAAAAGAGTTTTTTTGAATTCAGCATAGATTCATTCAAATTGAATTACTAGGTATTAATTACTAAGTTTTGTTAGCCCGTACCAAATATAAATGCAATAGATTTTTTTTATGTTTATAACTGTTTTAATTTTTTTAAATATGTTTAAATTTATTTTAATATTGTTAAAAATTAAAATAAACAATATATTAGAAAGAAACACAGTAAAGTTAATTTCACTTAATATAAAAATTTAACTATTTAGTAGCCTAGAATTTAGTTACATAATATTAAGCTAAACGAGTCATACATTACAATATGATAATTATTAGTACATATCAAAAGAGATACCGGTCTATGCGCAAAATATTAAGCTTGTTACTTTTAGTAGTGGTTAGTAGAATATATAATTAATTAATTATATAACCACAATAATTGTTCATCTCATTGTGGTAATATCACTCTTTTTCATGCGACTTGAATCAATAATGCGTTTCTCAGATATCCTCTTTCTCCTCCAGCATACTTCATGGACAAATAAATGGAACAGTCAGGTATTCTCCGACATCAGAGGGGGGGGGGGTGTAATCCTAAGTCAGAGGTAAATTTGTTACTCAAGACTTTGTAACCAAGTCAATATAGAAGTGTGCTAAAACCTATACATAACAAAGGGGGGTATAACACTATGTCAGAGGTAATTTGCTTAGTCAAGACTTTGTAACCAAGTCAATATAGAGGTGTGATGAAACATATACATACCAAGGGAAGAGGGTATAACCCTACGTCAGAAGTAAATTTGTTAGTCAAGACTGTAACCAAGTCAATATAAAAGTGTGCTAAAACCTATACATACCAAGGTGGGAGGGTATAACCCTATGTCAGAGGTAAATTGCTTTGTCAAGACTTTGTAACCAAGTCAATATAGAAGTGTGCTAAAACCTACACATACCAAAGGGGGGGTTATAACCCTACGTTATTACCCAAAGAGGTAAATTGGTTTATCAAGACTTTGTAACCAAGTCAATATAGAAGTGTGCTAAAACCTATACATAACAAAATGGGTATAACCCTACGCAGAGGCAATTTGCTTAGTCAAGACTTTGTAATCCAGTCAAAGTAGAAACGTACTAAAACCTATACACACCCAAGACGGGTATAACACAACGTCAGAGGTAAATTGCTTTGTCAAGACTTTGTAACCAAGTCAATATAGAGGTGTGATGAAACATATACATACCAAGGGAAGAGGGTATAACCCTACGTCAGAAGTAAATTTGTTAGTCAAGACTGTAACCAAGTCAATATAAAAGTGTGCTAAAACCTATACATACCAAGGTGGGAGGGTATAACCCTATGTCAGAGGTAAATTGCTTTGTCAAGACTTTGTAACCAAGTCAATATAGAAGTGTGCTAAAACCTATACATACCAAGGTGGGAGGGTATAGCCCTATGTCAGAGGTAAATTGCTTTGTCAAGACTTTGTAACCAAGTCAATATAGAAGTGTGCTAAAACCTATACATACCAAGGGAAGAGGGTATAACCCTACGTCAGAAGTAAATTTGTTAGTCAAGACTGTAACCAAGTCAATATAAAAGTGTGCTAAAACCTATACATACCAAGGTGGGAGGGTATAACCCTATGTCAGAGGTAAATTGCTTTGTCAAGACTTTGTAACCAAGTCAATATAGAAGTGTGCTAAAACCTACACATACCAAGGGGGGGGTTATAACCCTACGTTATTACCCAAAGAGGTAAATTGGTTTATCAAGACTTTGTAACCAAGTCAATATAGAAGTGTGCTAAAACCTATACATAACAAAATGGGTATAACCCTACGCAGAGGCAATTTGCTTAGTCAAGACTTTGTAATCCAGTCAAAGTAGAAACGTACTAAAACCTATACACACCCAAGACGGGTATAACACAACGTCAGAGGTAAATTGCTTTGTCAAGACTTTGTAACCAAGTCAATATAGAAGTGTGCTAAAACCTATACATAACAAAGGGGGGTATAACCATACGTCAGAGGTAAATTGCTTTGTCAAGACTTTGTAATCCAGTCAAAGTAGAAGCGTACTAAAACCTATACACACCCAAGACGGGTATAACACAACGTCAGAGGTAAATTGCTTTGTCAAGACTTTGTAACCAAGTCAATATAAAAGTGTGCTAAAACCTATACATAACAAAGGGGGGTATAGGGGGTATAACCGTACGTCAGAGGTAAATTGCTTTGTCAAGACGTTGTAACCAAGTCAATATAAAAGTGTGCTAAAACCTATACATAACAAAGGGGGGTATAGGGGGTATAACCCTACGTCAGAGGTAAATTGCTTACTCTTGAGTAACCAGTTTGGATAATCAGCACAAAATTAACACACCCTCCCACTCATACACGTACCGTGGTATTGACACACTCTCCCACCCATACACATACAGTTTTATTCACCCACCCTCCCACTCATACACTAACCGTGGTATTGACACACCCTCCCACCTATACATGTACACTGGTATTCACCCACCCTCCCACCCATACACGTACAGTGGTATTCACCCACCCTCCTACTCATACACAAACCGTGGTATTGACCCACCCTCCCACCCATACGCGTACCTTGGTATTGACACACACTCCCACCCATACACGTACAGTGGTAAGCACCCACCAGCCCCCCCATACATGTACAATGGTGTTGACCCACCCGCCCTCCCATACACGTACAGTGGTTGACCCACCCTACCACCCATACACGTAAAGTGGTATTGACCCACCAGCCCCCCATACATGTACAATGGTGTTGACCCACCCGCTCTCCCATACACGTACAGTGGTATTGACCCACCCGCCCACCCAGGCACGTACAGTGGTATTGACCCAACCGCCCTCCCATACACGTACAGTGGTATTGACCCACCCACCCTCCCATACTCGTACAGTGGTGTTGACTCACCCACCCTCCCAAACACATACAGTGGTATGACCCACCCGCCCTCCCATACACGTACAGTGGGACTGACCCACTCACCCACCCATACACGTACAGTGGCATTGATCCACCCACCCGCCTATACACGAACAGTGGCATTGACCCACCCGCCCCCCCATACACGTACAGTGGTATTGATCCACCCACCCACCTATACACGAACAGTGACATTGACCCACCTGCCCGCCCATACACGTACAGTGGCATTGACCCACCCACCCTCCCATACTCGTACAGTGGTGTTGACCCACCCACCCTCCCAAACACATACAGTGGTATGACCCACCCGCCCTCCCATACACGTACAGTGGGACTGACCCACTCACCCACCCATACACGTACAGTGGCATTGATCCACCCACCCGCCTATACACGAACAGTGGCATTGACCCACCTGCGCGCCCATTCACGTACAGTGGCATTGACCCACCCACCGGCCATACACGTACAGTGGCATTGACCCACCCGCCCCCCCATACACGTACAGTGGTATTGATCCACCCACCCACCTATACACGAACAGTGACATTGACCCACCTGCCCGCCCATACACGTACAGTGGCATTGACCCACCAACCCGCCCATACACGTTCAGTGGCATTGATCCACCCGCCCGCACATACACGTACAGTGGCATTGACCCACCCACCCGCCCATACACGTACAGTGGCATTGATCCACCCACCCGCACATACACGTACATTGGAACTGACCCACCCACCCGCCCATACACGTACAGTGGCATTGACCCACCCGCCCGCACATACACGTACAGTGGCATTGACCCACCCGCCCGCCCATACACGTACAGTGGCATTGACCCACCTGCCCGCCCATACACGTACAGTGGTATTGATCCACCCGCCCGCACATACACGCACAGTGGCATTGACAATCAAGCAAATGGTCATGACTTTGTAACCAAGTTAATATAGAAGTGTGCTAAAACCTATACATACCAAGGGGGGGTGTAACCCTACGTCAGAGATAAATTGCTTACTCAAGACTTTGTAAGCAAGTCAATATAGAAGTGTGCTTAAACCTTCTATACATAACAAAGGGGGTATAACCCTACGTCAGAGGTAAATTTGTTAGTCAAGACTGTAAACAAGTCAATATAAAAGTGTGCTAAAACCTATACATACCAAGGTAGGAGGGTACGCAGAGTACGCAGGGTACGCTCTCTACGGCAGAGGTAAATTGCTTTGTCAAGACTTTGTAATAAAGTCACTATAAAAGTATGCTAAAACCTAAACATACCAGAAGGGGGGGGGTTATAACCCTGCGTCAGAGGTAAATTGGTTAGTCAAGTCTTCGTAACCAAGTCAATATAGAAGTGTGTTAAAACCTATAAATAACAAGGGGGAGGTATAACCCAACGTCAGAGGTAAATTGGTTAGTCAAGTCTTCGTAACCAAGTCAATATAGAAGTGTGTTAAAACCTATAAATAACAAGGGGGAGGTATAACCCAACGTCAGAGGTAAATGGTTAGTCAAGGCTCTGTAACTAAGTCAAGAAAAAGTGTAATAAAGTGATTGGGGTTATTATGTGGCATTAGACACACTAAACACCCTTTGTTCAAGTTTTAAAAATTTTTACTTCGTAGACTTGGTCGGTAAGCAAATATGTATTTTAGTGGATTTTAATTATTTATAAATTAGCTATAAATTTGGAAAATCATTAGGGGTGTTTCAATCTAGTTGTAGAACAGATAAAATTCAATGTGTATTATTATATACCTATTAATAAAAAAAATAATTTATCTTCTAATTATGTAGAAAATATATCAAATAGCTAGTAAATTTGTAAAGTGTTGCCTTATTGCTTAAATCCCTGAGTATATTTTATACTATGTTCCAAGTGGAGAGTGATGAAATTATAAAAACATAATAGTTTTCCATGTTACCTACCAAACAAAGTATGTACTAAAATTAATAAATATAAATGAATAAAATTAATTTTGTATTTAAATAATGTTAACCATAGCTTTAAACTCCTTTTGCAAAGCTTTATTGTCGCGTTAATTAAAACAGAAGGTCTTAGAAAAGAGGACAAAGCATTTGCTGTTTCAACCAGTCCAAAGTCTACAATACTAAGCCGTTTCATCTTCTTTGTAATTAATGGACTACACTGAAATGGGAAGGGGCTGGTTACGAAAAAAGATTACACGTTATTTTAATATATTAATACATTGTATAAAACTATGCTAATGAATATTCAAAGTACATATCGATGGCACGAAAATAACTCTTTGATTACCTGAGAGAGAAGGAACAACATTTTCAAAGGACAATTTTAACAAAAGAGTGTATAAAGATGTTTAATAAGACAGGGAAGACTCTAATACAAAAGTCAATATTTCGTACTTCATCTATAGGCCTATCGAAACACGCATTCGTAAGTGTTTCGTTGCACCAATTAGATAATAATAGTGTGTTTATCGATTGCTCTTTTATCGAGACATGACCCCACAGTGGAATATGCTTTATTAAATCAGTTGCTGACTCTCAGGCATGGGTCACTTGGTAGTTAAACTTCAGTTTATTATTTATTACAGCAAGGAATGATCGAAATTATGTTAATGGAGATACTAAGCATTTCTTATAATAACTAAATTTCTATATTACTTAATCAATCTGACACCAGCACACTTTTAAAGAGCTTCGTATAAATGATAGTGTTTAAACAATGAAGGAAAATTAGTTTAACAACAGCTTCCTCATGTTATGTATCAATCTTCAATCTTCAACTATGTCTGACTTATGATTTATCAATTCTTTGCTTCCCATTAGAACCTTCCAACTGTGTAATTTGACGTTTCACGTTCACCTGTTATAACTCAGACGTTGGTACTAACTTTAATGTGCTTCTTTGATAAATTTACGCACCATCCTAACCTAATAATGTTCAATGTGTTACTATCTAACAAATGTACTTACGGCCTTTATCTGTGGCCTGTAATGTTGGTTATATATACTTGACTGACATAATCACAATCTCAGTTCATTTGTTTGATATTTGCTCCACGGCGTCCGCTCAATACTTGTCATAGTCATGGACACTAATAGATAACGTCTGGGGTGTCTGTGTTGATTGGTATTCAGGGTCTAGTTAGATTTGGTTCAGACTCCACATAGAACTGAAAATGTCTTAATTTCCTTGGCTATTGGGCTATATATTGATAAATGACTCTTTTTAAGAAACAGTAGGCCTCTAGTTAGTAACCACAATACCCTTTCTTACATTTAACCTGAAATATAAGTATATTATAAGTAAAATATAGTCTTACATCAAATAACTTAAAATTTTGGATCATTATGACAATTAAAATATTACGAGTATTTGGTCACTTTATATAAACTAGTTATTCATTGACAGGCCTTAAAAATAAAAAATAAAAGATGTATGGGATCACAATCGAAGAGCCTCCTCGAGAGCTTGTGGATCGCCAGAAGTGAAGTTATAATGAAGATAACTAACTTGTACAGTGGACTAAATCACGGGGCTATCAAAGTTACCAACCACGTTCCTGTAGTAATCAGATGTAATTAGGACTCTACACGGGAGAACTCTCCACTAGATGTTGAACATCATCAAAACTTCAATAACAACGTTTGGTGGACACTCCAACAAACATGGACTAGAGCCAGAGATAAACTAGTTTTACACACTAATTAAATTACTAATTGTAATACTTAACATTTCTTTTAAGAGCAAAAAATTCTTAATTAGTTACATTATGTATTTGCATTTAGATGTCATTTTGACAGTTCAGCCCTGAAATTACAAGCTTTTACGTTTTTAGGCAAGTTAGAGATGTTAACGACTAAGAACATATCAGCCTCAAATTAACATTGCTAACAGACAATGCTTACACACACTAATTAGTGGATAGGGGTGATGTTGTCAGGTGTATGATGAACACAACGTGGTAACCTTTCTGCAGTCACAACAAACTGTGTTCGGTAGAGGGGCGATGTTGTCAGGTGTATGATGAACACAACGTGGTAACCTTTCTGCAGTCACAACAAAGTGTGTTCGGTAGAGGGGTGATGTTGTCAGGTGTATGATGAACACAACGTGGTAACCTTTCTGCAGTCACAACAAACTATGTTCGGTAGAGGGGTGATGTTGTCAGGTGTATGATGAATACAACGTGGTAACCTTTCTGCAGTCACAACAAACTTTGTTCGGTAGAGGGGTGATGTTGTCAGGTGTATGATGAACACAACGTGGTAACCTTTCTGCAGTCACAACAAACTGTGTTCGGTAGAGGGGCGATGTTGTCAGGTGTATGATGAACACAACGTGGTAACCTTTCTACAGTCACAACAAACTATGTTCGGTAGAGGGGCGATGTTGTCAGGTGTATGATGAACACAACGTGGTAACCTTTCTGCAGTCACAACAAACTGTGTTCGGTAGAGGGGCGATGTTGTCAGGTGTATGATGAACACAACGTGGTAACCTTTCTGCAGTCACAACAAACTGTGTTCGGTAGAGGGGCGATGTTGTCAGGTGTATGATGAACACAACGTGGTAACCTTTCTGCAGTCACAACAAACTGTGTTCGGTAGAGGGATGATGTTGTCAGGTGTATGATGAACACAACGTGATAACCTTTCTGCAGTCACAACAAACTGTGTTCGGTAGAGGGGTGATGTTGTCAGGTGTATGATGAACACAACGTGGTAACCTTTCTGCAGTCACAACAAACTGTGTTCGGTAGAGGGGCGATGTTGTCAGGTGTATGATGAACACAACGTGGTAACCTTTCTGCAGTCACAACAAACTGTGTTCGGTAGAGGGGCGATGTTGTCAGGTGTATGATGAACACAACGTGGTAACCTTTCTGCAGTCACAACAAACTGTGTTCGGTAGAGGGGCGATGTTGTCAGGTATATGATTAACCCAAATGGAGATATTCTTGGCACGAAAAGGAAGCCCAAACAAATCACATTTAGGTCATCCATAAAGACCCCACCATTCCTAGATATGTTTTCACGAGTTGAAAGACATTGAATTTCCTCTGGAATTTTATTAACTAGTTTCTCAATCTTTTGGAAATTTGTTTTTGTCCCCAAAAAAGGGGTTGGGGTTAGCTCAAAAATGTTTTACTGGCTCCTCAATTTAATAGGTTTGTACAAAAATGATATTGGGGGAAACTAGACACGACTATCTCAAAGTAGGTATGTAAAGTTACTGTTACTGGGGTGGTGCTCGGTGGCTAAGGATTTGGATTGTGGAGAGCCTGTTCCAAAGTTTTAATCCTAAACTGAGAGAATGCTCAGGACTTCACTCGTAGAATAAGGTTCACACACATGCCTGCAGGTCCATGTGAACTGGCGAGTAGAGATTTTTTATTTAAAAAGGGAGTTGAATAATCAAACATTATAAAATGTATTGTTTTTATTTATTTATTTATTTTTTGTGACATATAATATTCTAAAACAAATCAACTTTACAACAAACTTGTTATCTGTATTCCCAGTAGGTCACCTAAGACCTGGTTGGTCACTTTTACAATTTATTAAATATGCGTTTAAAATTTTTCATCTTATAACCAAAATGTATCAATTAAAACATCATCCTTTGTTATTCGTTTACTTCAAAACATATAATATTTACATTCTTTACAATATTTATGAAGAATTAAGTTCGGTTTATTTCTAATATGTAAAACCTCACTAATTTATGTCCACTATAAAAAATATGAATTTTACTATAGGACTTGATTACTCTGAGATTTTAGAATTTATTTATTTATTTGGTGAATTGTAATTACCAATCGGTATTGTTAAATGAGCTTATCATTGCTGTTAACTTGAGTATTAAGTCCCAACTTTAAGTTTAAACTTAGAATAGTTCTACATGTTTAGG
Source organism: Stictocephala bisonia (assembly GCA_035578905.1). NCBI lineage: Eukaryota > Metazoa > Arthropoda > Insecta > Hemiptera > Membracidae > Stictocephala > Stictocephala bisonia. Next base: position 1,677,288 of record JAQJVL010000102.1, on the reverse strand, counting down.
TTGGAGTAACGGTTTGTTATAAGGATTGTAATAAACATAACATTCGTTATACGCTACCTTAAAATTAATTTGAAGGTTTATACATTTAAAAAAATGTAAGTTCAAAAATAAAACTGGAACTGTGTATCGGATAGTTACATCTTGTGATAAATGTCAAAATGTCCATTTTCTAACCTAACATTGTTTATTTGTTTCCCCAAACAACAAGGACAGAAAGTGTCTGAAAAGCATTAGGTAACCTTTATAAATGAGCCCCACCCCAACACTAATGGTAGGATTTGTTTTCTTTCAGAGGTTACATTTTTAAGAAACAAAACTAAAAATTGTTTATTGATTTTGTATGTTCTGAACACAAAACTGTGGATGCTGATTTTCACTATTGCAAAACTCCCTTCTTTTTGTAAAAAAAAAAACTAATCAATTATTCTAAAATTAATCCCCTAAAATAAAACAACAAATACAGACTAATATACAAAAATGTATGTAACTTGAAGAGTTTCCTATCCATGACCTTAGAGGACACGGCGGAAGGAATCAGCTGCTGCCCAATTAATTATGTCCAAAGGAGAAATATGATTATAAGCTATAAATATATAAACATACAATGTTTATGTATTTGTAATATTTATTTTTATTTCCGGTATAAATCCATAAACCATAGAGCAGGTGTTCGCCTACAGTGTATTTATAACACTTATTGGATCATTTATACACAGGGTGAGTCTCTGCTGACACCATTAAATTTACCTGTTTGTTGTACTCACAAAAAGGAACAAAAAAGTCCATATTAACTCATGTCCGATTCTCAACCGTTTGGCTGTAAGGGCTCATATTGTGTGTTTTTAAAATTACTTGACATTCACTCACTGATATAAAAACAAAACCAAAACACCTACCAGACTTTAATTAACACCAATGACAATATCGTTAAATTCTCTTAAAATTTCAATTATTTAGCAAGGAGACATAATTAAAAACTAGATTTCCTAGAGGAAGTTTATTAAAAATATATGCAACAAGTTTTTTCTCCAATTATTCAAGATCCCATTTCGGCACATAAATGTAGTCTAATTTAATATCAAGTTAAGTAGAAAACTTTTCTCGCTAATAAGCTTTAAATAGATGTATAATTTAATTGAGTTGATTATCATGAAACAAAATATAAAACCTAAAATATTTTATAAAACATGGTTTATTCTATTCGGTTGCACTTAACTACCAAACTCCACCTGTACCTGCTTTTTGTTTTGTATGTAACTTCTAAAATCAGCTGATTAGACTATTCTATACCTGAAATCAGCTGTTGTAAATATTACCCCATTTTAAACAATAGTTTCGAACTCATAATAGTCTGTGAAATCACGTAACATCTTCTTTAGACAACTTGAAAATATTTATTTTTACTTTTATTTTTATACTTAAGCATAATTAGTTTACATTTTTACTAGTGATAGTATTAGCATTTGTTCTATTGTGGCTTTGCGTCAAACGTTTGTTGTGAACTATGAATCTGTTTACTAATGTAGAATACGCTGATATACATTTTTTGTACGGGTTGCTCTGTGTTCTGTCAATGCAGCTGAAAGTCGTAGAAAATATATTCGTCAATTTCTACAGAGAAAAATTCTTGATGTAAGAACATTTGTAAGGGTCATAACTGTCTGCGTGAAATTGGTAGAATTCCTGTCAATTACCTGTTGGTAACATCATATAAGATGTTGGGTTAGAGGAAGCTGTACTTGCCTAAGTCGAAAGAGATCCAAGAACAAGTACAAGAAGAATTGCTACTGAATGTGGAGTGAGCCATTCGTTTGTGTCGAGACTCTTATGTAAAAAAGAAATGTGCAACATCAATGTGCGTGAACATGTTAACAACAACTTCTATATGTGGATTGGGAGAGGCGGAACTGTGCTTGGCCACCAAGGTCCCTGACCTCACCTCTATTGATTACTAAGCCTGGGGTTCTTTGAAGCAGGAAATGTACAGAAGTCCAGTACTAACAGCCGAAGAATTGAGACATCGAATCGTGAGGGCTGTTAGATGCCTTAGAACTGAAATCAATCTAAAGGCAAGTGTAAGGGAGTTGAGGCACCGCGTCCGTACCTGCATAAGAGAAAATGGTGGACATATTGAACACTTATTAAAGTAGTTTTTGTTATAATAAAGCATGATTATCTAAATATTACAGTTATTATGTATTTTATTTCATAAAGGCTAACAATTTGTTAGTTAAGAGTAATCAAATTAACTATGATTTATGAAATGTGTTAGGTGTTATTTTTTGTTTCATGATATTCAACCCAGTTAAATTATACATCTATTTAAAGCTTATTAGTGAGAAAAGTTTTCTACTTAACTTGATATTAAATTAGACTACATTTATGTGCTTAAATGGGGTCTTGAATAATTGGAGAAAAAACTTGTTGCATATTTTTTTTAATAAACTTCCTCTAGGAAATCTAGTTTTTAATTATGTTTCCTTGCTAAATAATTGAAATTTATAGAGAATTTAACGATATTGTCATTGGTGTTAATTAAAGTCTGGTAGGTGTTTTGATTTTGTTTTTATAGCTCAATCAGTGAGTGAATGTCAAGTAATTTCAAAACACACAATATGAGCCCTTACAGCCAAACGGTTGAGAATCGGACATGAGTTAATATGGACTTTTTTGTTTCTTTTTGTAAGCACAACAAACAGGTAAATTTAATGGTGTCAGTAGAGACTCACCCTGTATATGGCTTACGAGTTTTTTATACAAGTTATCACAGAATTACAAGTCCCATGTTCACATAAGAAATAAATAGTTTATGTATAAATTACTCGTAAACCTCGTAGGAATGACAATGTTAACTTTTCATAAAGATTAATTTACTTTCAGAAAATAATTTTGTTTTAGGAGAAAAGCATACTAATATTTCCTCAACTGGTGTTAAACAAGAGATAACAATGACAAAATATAACAAATAAATATTTAAATGTACACTATTTGGACTTTTGATTACTGTATGCATAGGCCTACTTATTTTAAATAAGTTATTACTTACCTAAAAATATTTAAATGTTGTCTATATAACTAATTATACATTATTTTATGGTAAAATTAAGCATTTTAAAGTGCTCCGTATCGGTATTTAAAAATTAAATTAAAGATAGTTCCTTTCTATGTTATGCTTCACAAATCATTACTCTTGTTTTTATCACGAATCAGATGAGGAATTACATTTTACATTGCACCACATTATCCTCACGATTTTTCCGGCTATTTATTTATCATAATTCTTTATAAGTATATTCCTTCAGAATGTTGTTTTTTTTCATATTAAAGAAGCTTGTTCATTTTATTAATTACGTAATAAACCTAAATATTAAAAAATTAAATTGCTAAGTGTTAGTATCAAACATATTCTGAGGATCCAACAACAAGTCTTCAGAAATTAAGAAGTAAAACACTAATGACATTTACTTTATAATCATCTTCTACTGTCTTATATTTTGAAAAAGGATCGAAGTCGCTGTTGGCTTGGTATAGGGCGGGCGAGGGTATAGCTGTATCACCATAACTCACCGGATATACCAGTTTGGGCAAGATGTTGAACCTGGCACTTGAAATAAATGATCCTACTCGCCATTTGTTGCCTAAGTCAAAGTAATATGATGCAATATATCAAACAGAGACTAGAAAAGTGACTCTTGGTCTCTTTGCTTGGTGACAAAGAGACCAAGAGTCTCAGATAAGATAAGTCCTATCTGATTATAGCTGTAAATTCATACATACAATTCATATAAATGTCAATTATTTTAAAATGTTTCCTCAAGTGCATTTAACTGAACACCAGTTACTATGTACTACATGGATTTCCTCCATACAAAGCTATTATATATACCTTGTTAAAATGTTAAAATTATAAGTAAATAATAAACAAAATCAATAAATATCTTGATTAAGGCTGGAACTGTTATCGCACCATTCATAAAAAACAATATGACTCCCCCTTTCTTCTATCAATCCCAGGTAGGTGCTTTCTATTGGTGGAACTTCTAAATCTACTCTCGAATTTTATCAATGAAGAAAAAATGTCTCTATTTATTAGAATAACATAATGCATTGTTCGATCTGAGCTATTCAAAAATAGGCACATGAAAACGTCACCTACAAATGATTTTCTTAATGTCTGATACAGCTCAAAACCCATCAAAAAATATATTTTCTGTTAAGTATTCTATTACTTTTTTTAATGGTGATTTTGTAAATTATTTCCCGTTTAGGCCACTTTAGTGCCTAATTCAAGCCAAATTACGAGAGTCCACTTCTTCGACCATGATGATAGCAGCTTACTCTGTCTTGTGATTCCTTGTTCCTCAGAGGGAGCATGCATCAAGTAAGTATTTCATTGTGTAGACCAGAGACTGCATTATTAGTTTTCAGATCCTGGAAATGAAATTTACGTCTCTTCAGGCCTTTTAATCAGCCTATAGCATTCTAGACATAATAAAGTAACACTTTTGTAAAATGTTTGTTCTATATACAGCAGACAACAACTATCTCACCTCTTATCTCGATCATATAAAAAAGTTTTTAATAAAAAACCGTCTTTAAATTGCTTCCAGGTAATTTATATTTCAACAATTTTGGTTCAACTATGTCACCATGTATATTATATACTTAAATTGACGATATTTTGTACACTATAGCTCGTTACATTTCAAAGTAGACGGTCACGAGAACACTTGTTCAACTAGACAAGTGTTACTGATCGTCTGTAAAGATACTAAAACGGATATCCGTTAAGTACATACCCAATTGACAACACAGGAGTTCAGCAACTTGTTCATATGATTTGTCTGTGGGATAAGGAGGCTTTAACTGAACATTTAGGGTGAGTGTTTTATGCATCAGATGGATTACAACCATACTGTATATAGCTAGTGTACATAGTAGAGGTACGTGTTAAGGCCATTCAGGCAAAGTACATGTTGGCAACTGAAGTCAAACATCTGTGGGACAAGTAGGCTTTAACTGAACATTTAGGGTGAGTGTTTTATGCATTAGATGGATTACAACCATATATAGCTAGTGTTCATAGTAGAGGTACGTGTTAAGGCCATTCAGGCAAAGTACATGTTGGCAACTGAAGTCAAACATCTGTGGGACAAGTAGGCTTTAACTGAACATTTAGGGTGAGTGTTTTATGCATTAGATAGATGAAAACCATATATAGCTAGTGTACATAGTAGAGGTACGTGTTAAGGCCATTCAGGCAAAGTACATGTTGGCAACTGAAGTCAAACATCTGTGGGACAAGTAGGCTTTAACTGAACATTTAGGGTGAGTGTTTTATGCATCAGATGGATTACAACCATACTGTATATAGCTAGTGTACATAGTAGAGGTACGTGTTAAGGCCATTCAGGCAAAGTACATGTTGGCAACTGAAGTCAAACATCTGTGGGACAAGTAGGCTTTAACTGAACATTTAGGGTGAGTGTTTTATGCATTAGATGGATGACAACCATATATAGCTAGTGTACATAGTAGAGGTACGTGTTAAGGCCATTCAGGCAAAGTACTTGTTGGCAACTGAAGTCAAACATCTGTGGGACAAGTAGGCTTTAACTGAACATTTAGGGTGAGTGTTTTATGCATTAGATGGATTACAACCATATATAGCTAGTGTACATAGTAGAGGTACGTGTTAAGGCCATTCAGGCAAAGTACATGTTGGCAACTGAAGTCAAACATCTGTGGGACACGTAGGCTTTAACAGAACATTTAGGGTGAGTGTTTTATGCATTAGATGGATGACAACCATATATAGCTAGTGTACATAGTAGAGGTACGTGTTAAGGCCATTCAGGCAAAGTACATGTTGGCAACTGAAGTCAAACATCTGTGGGACAAGTAGGCTTTAACTGAACATTTAGGGTGAGTGTTTTATGCATTAGATGGATGACAACCATATATAGCTAGTGTACATAGTAGAGGTATGTGTTAAGGCCATTCAGGCAAAGTACATGTTGGCAACTGAAGTCAAACATCTGTGGGACAAGTAGGCTTTAACTGAACATTTAGGGTGAGTGTTTTATGCATTAGATGGATGACAACCATATATAGCTAGTGTACATAGTAGAGGTACGTGTTAAGGCCATTCAGGCAAAGTACATGTTGGCAACTGAAGTCAAACATCTGTGGGACAAGTAGGCTTTAACAGAACATTTAGGGTGAGTGTTTTATGCATCAGATGGATTACAACCATACTGTATATAGCTAGTGTACATAGTAGAGGTACGTGTTAAGGCCATTCAGGCAAAGTACATGTTGGCAACTGAAGTCAAACATCTGTGGGACAAGTAGGCTTTAACAGAACATTTAGGGTGAGTGTTTTATGCATCAGATGGATTACAACCATACTGTATATAGCTAGTGTACATAGTAGAGGTACGTGTTAAGGCCATTCAGGCAAAGTACATGTTGGCAACTGAAGTCAAACATCTGTGGGACAAGTAGGCTTTAACTGAACATTTAGGGTGAGTGTTTTATGCATTAGATGGATGACAACCATATATAGCTAGTGTACATAGTAGAGGTACGTGTTAAGGCCATTCAGGCAAAGTACATGTTGGCAACTGAAGTCAAACATCTGTGGGACAAGTAGGCTTTAACAGAACATTTAGGGTGAGTGTTTTATGCATCAGATGGATTACAACCATACTGTATATAGCTAGTGTACATAGTAGAGGTACGTGTTAAGGCCATTCAGGCAAAGTACATGTTGGCAACTGAAGTCAAACATCTGTGGGACAAGTAGGCTTTAACTGAACATTTAGGGTGAGTGTTTTATGCATTAGATGGATGACAACCATATATAGCTAGTGTACATAGTAGTGGTACGTGTTAAGGCCATTCAGGCAAAGTGCATGTTGGGAGCTGAAGTCTACTGAACTATATTGTTATATAAACAGTCTTCAAATAGAATAGTCCAACAACCTCTGATAAATTATGCTTTACAACAAGTTCAACAATAGAGTTCTTTTGCCAACATTGCTGTCCCGTTAATTAAAAAAAATGTCTTTTGGGAAAGACAATACATTTATTACTGTCTCAAAGTATATTTTACAAAGCCGTTTTATATCCTCAGTAATTAACGGTACAATACACTGAGACGTTTAATTAAAGATGAACAAATAAATATTACTTGAATTATTTGTAACTTATTTGGAATCTTTCGGCTGTAATTAAAGAAAATATTGTTTAGAGCATTTGCTAATAACATCAAATTAAATGAATTTATAATAGTAACAAGACATAAAGTAAGGTTACTTGACAGACTACGAATAGAGATATACTTTGAATAATAAGAAATTAAAGTCTTCCATTTCATTAGTTGATGAATAACTATTTTTTTAAATGTTTCATATACAATGATACTCTAGTTTAATATCTATAATTTACTATTTTAAACTACTACCATATTAGCATCATTGTCATGTCAAGCCTTTATATCATTATTGTAATTATAATTTCAATCTTTACATATCATAAAACAACAATCACTTTGATTGGTTAAAAAAAGGTAAGCATACTCAAAAGTAATTCATTTCTTGGTCACATAATTGGAAAGAGTTTATGCAGAACGTAAGCCCATTTAGAGACCAGTCGATACAATACATATGCTGTACACTATGTTACTGACCATTTAGAGGCCAGTCGATACAATACATATGCTGTACACTATGTTACTGACCATTTAGAGGCCAGTTGATACAATACACATGCTGTTCACTATGTTACTGACCATTTAGAGGCCAGTCGATACAATACATATGCTGTACACTATGTTACTGACCATTTAGAGGCCAGTTGATACAATACACATGCTGTACACTATGTTACTGACCATTTAGAGGCCAGTCGATACAATACATATGCTGTACACTATGTTACTGACCTTTTAGAGGCCAGTTGATACAATACACATGCTGTTCACTATGTTACTGACCATTTAGAGGCCAGTCGATACAATACATATGCTGTACACTATGTTACTGACCATTTAGAGGCCAGTCGATACAATAAACACGTGTTCTTATTTCATTTCAAATCATATTTAACTTAATCGCATAGTATACAAATAACGTATTACTATATATATATATATCCTTGTTTTATCCGTTGCTGATCGTAGTCCTCCTTTCGCTGGCATAAATGAATAAGTGTATTTTGAATTTGAGAATTTATCCTACTTTAACTGCTTTATTTAGCATGTTTGATTTTTGTATCATCACAGGACATAAACAGTGGCAATTATCTAACAATAGAGTAAATATATAATATATATATATATATATATATATATATTATATATATTATATATTTATATTTTATTTATTTATATATATATATATATATATATATATATATATATATATATATATATATATATATCGAATGGTTTCTTTTCAGCTACCATTGGATAATTTAAAAAATCTGTGATATATATTTGGATCAAGATCCAAAAGTCATGTTGTATTGTATATTATTAAGAAGAAAAATACTAAGTAATCTCTTGTCACAAAGATAAATCCAATCCATCGAGTCCTTTAAGACCTGCATCAACGATTCTGTTTATGCTGGCTAATTCCTCCGTAAAAGAGCATTAGGGGCACTCTGTAACTAGGTGATCAATTGTTTGGATAAACTCCCCGCAATCACATGACTGGTCTAGTGCCAATCTCCTTTTTTACTTCCATAGTTATATCTTCTCACGTTGAATAGACAAAATTAATAACACTGTGAATTTTCCTGTTAGCAATGGTTATTATTAAAATTTATCAAGATGGATATTCATCTTCTAGATGTATTATAGTAGAACAATTTACAATGTAGGTGTCTATGTATACACATTACTGTATTAAATGTATTAAATTCACGGCCTTCTGTATTTCATGATAACCTCTACATGACTATATATTACAGTAGAACATTTCATAATGTAGGTGTCTAAGTATACACATTACTGTATTAAATGTATTAAATTCATGGCCTTCTGTATTTCTTGATAACCTCTACATGACTATATATTACAGTAGAACATTTTACAATGTAGGTGTCTATGTATACACATTACTATGTATGTATGTCTATGTATACACATTAAATGTATTAAATTCACGGCCTTCTGTATTTCGTGATAACCTCTACATGACTATATATTACAGTAGAACATTTTACAATGTAGGTGTCTGTACTGTATTAAATGTATTAAATTCACGGCCTTGTGTATTTCGTGATAACCTCTACATGACTATATATTACAGTAGAACATTTTACAATGTAGGTGTCTATGTATACACATTACTATGTATGTATGTCTATGTATACACATTAAATGTATTAAATTCACGGCCTTCTGTATTTCGTGATAACCTCTACATGACTATATATTACAGTAGAACATTTGACGATGTAGGTGTCTATGTATACACATTACTGTATTAAATTCACGGCCTTATGTATTTCGTGATAACTTCTACAAGACTGTATATTACAGTAGAACATTTCACTATGTATACACATTACTGAATTAAATATATTAAATTCACAGCCTTCTGTATTTCGTAATAACCTTTATATAACAGTGAGTAATAAGGTGGTATTTAAAATCTAAAAACTATTAATTTATTATTGATACTGTGCCGTTTGCACATACGATCGTCTCCCTCGGACAGCTCAGAATTCCTCTGTGTTTCATTTAGTTTCTTTGTTTTCGTGTTCATGTTGTGTTTCTTGGTGTCGACGGCAAGCTCGCCATTCTAGCTTTGCAGCCGACGAGTAATGTATTGCAGATAGAAACTTAGCCGTTTACCGGGGTCGGAAAGTCTTGCTTCTGACTGCGTTTTCCTGGAGGCACAGTGCGGAAACCTACGGGCTGGGACTAGCCTCATCTTCCTTGCGTCCCAGAGGGGCAGCCACATCTTCACACTTTCCACGCTGTCCATTCAACAGCCTCCAGGATGAAGACATCGACATGCAGGTGACCAAAACCCAGTTGGTTTTGTCAGGTCTATGTCTATGTCAGGTTTTGAAGAGATGTTTGTATATCTTCAACCTTAATTAACATTGAACATTCTTACTAATAAGATCTATCAGAGCTTTGGGAGTAATAGATAGGTAAATAAGAGTCGGGAAGTTGAGTAATAGCTAAAAATAGACGGTGCAGTTTCTTCCCATTTTTCTAACTAACTTATTCCATTTGCTGAATAATGGAAATAAGGTTGAAAGTCGAAAGTTGGAAAATAGATTAAATGTAACAGTAAAGTATAAAAAATATAGCAATTTACAGATTCCCTCTCTTCTTACTGTGATATTTTTTAGTAAATAAATTTACTGGATGTGTCAATATCTTGATACGTGTCTACTGTATCATTACTTGGTTAACATGTATAACATAAGTGTCAATACCACATTCCACGTATTGCAAAAGGGCAGGACATTAAATAAATATATTTTAAAATACTATTTACAGTTGAAAAATTAGAAAGTAATTTTACACTTACAAAGTTCTTAGAAATTAGAAAGTGTGAGCCATAAATATTCGTACATAACAATCCATAAATATTAAGATTAATTAAAAAAGGCAAGAAATATACATTAATAACCCGTTAGAGTAACAATAACACAACAATTATATATTTTACTATTCATTCAAGGAAGGAAAAAAATTACCTGTTGGGATTTCTTATTTTCCCAGATACACCCCCACGAGGCCCAGGCCGAGTTGCACAAAGGGGCTGAAGGCCGAGTTCAAGCGAGGCTGCAGTCCCAACTTTCCTCGCGAATTTGTATGTTAGTCCCGCAGAAAGGCACGGGTAAACAATTAGTAGTGTATAAATATAGAACAACTTATCCGAGTTTAGATGTTGTATGTTACTTATCCATACAAACGATAACGTCATAAAAATATTCTGACTTAGTAGTTACTGTAGTATGTTTAAAAATGTCGACTTAATTAATTTTTTGGGATAAAAATCACAATATTATTCTTCACTTTAAATGTTGTATCGAAATGTTATGTTATAAAATAATAAACTGGTCTACATGCAAGGTTTATGACATAGCCTTTTTAACAACTCAGTTTTGAGAAAACTAAAAGTTTGATCAAATAAAAGGTGAAAGACTAAAAGGATATTTTGGACGTTATATTATTAGATAGGAAATGTAACGTGCCTGAAAATTTATTTTTAATTAATTTTAGAATATGTTACGGATTTTGAGTTATTTAAACATTGAAAAATTAATATAGCCACCAATTGTACCGGGTCTTTTGACCGGTACATTTCGTTTTTTTTTTTTTCGTCGTTTGGCTGCCGGCGCCTAGATTCCGC